>JAFEMH010008274.1:0-51722 GCA_022495995.1 Adenophora triphylla var. japonica | reverse complement strand
ATTTTTCCTCCCGTTGCATGTAAGATCTGGATGATATGCATGTATGCATTTTTTTTTAAAAATGGGACGGAGTTTTATTTCCGTCGACTTCTTTGTAGGATATGCATGTATGCATTTTTTTGAAAATTGTTGAATGGGATTTCTTTGAAGCTTGTCTTTTACTGTGAGAAGGAAATGGGGCTATGTCTATTGCATAGAATTATCTTTGCCCGAAATTTTTTTTTTATGCATGTGTATGATTTTTTTGTGCGAAATGCAAATGCAATTTTTTTGACATTTTCTCTCTTTTTTTTTTTTTGCGGGGCGGAAAGCAGTTTTGTGACGGGAGCGGTGAACAAAATGAAGACTCGAGGATCGGTGGAGTCCGTGGTTGACTTGTGGGACCGAAGCTTCCGAATGCGGGCCGAGGAGCTTTGCGAGTCAGAGACGGATTGTTGTTGAGACGGACTTTGGGAGTTTGTTGAGTCTTGAGGGGGCTGGTCAAGTTTCCTAAGAAACGAGGGCACGATGTTTGCTTTGGCGCGGCATTGGTGGGACGCGACCCACACCTTTCACTTTCTTAAGGGGCGAGGCTACGGGATTACGCCCCTCCAGATCACTGGGCTGCGATCCACGGGCTTTGTATCCTTGAATGGGCCAGCGGCATTGAGTGGCGAGGATGGCTACGGCTTGATGCGGATCTACGAGGCTCTTACAGGAGTTTTCCCTGATTCCCAAAAAAGGGGATGGGGATGGAGTATGCTGCGTGGTCTCACGGTAAGGAATTTGTGGAGACCATCGTGATTCTGGTATGAGGCGAGGAAGGGGAGAGGATAGCCAGCCCGAGAAGCGGATCGCTAGGAGCCTTACTTGTGGTTTTGCTTTTCGAGCACCCTCTTTGGGCATCTTTGAGGGGACGGCGAGTCTTTGCCTTGTTGAGGTCCTTGGAAGGGGGGACATGGAGACGGTCGGAGATGTATCTCGTGGGGAGAGGCCGGGCTGGCGAGGAGCTTTACTTTGCTCTTGATAGGTACGGCCGAGAAGGCTGTGAGCTCCTTGTCTTGCTTTGAGTTTGCCACTGGAGGTATAAGCTCTCTTTTTGCTTTCCCTTTTTTTTTTGAGCACACACTTTTCTTTTGCCTTGGATTGATTGGATTTTTACCTTTCGCGGTATGGGCGTTGGAGTTTTTCCACGTCACGATGTGGCGGCGGCCGGCGGATGTACGTCGGGGCGTATCCGGCCATGCGGTCTTGGTCCAAGCATGCCGGGAGAAGATAAGCTCGGGGCGTACGACTCTCAGTGCAGCGGATTGCCTTCCTTTGACGGAGGCCGAGACGGATGAGGGGATGATATTCTTCCCACAGGATCGCTTTGAGGTGGCGCGGTGAAGGGCGGCGAGATTTGGGTGTGCGGCGGAGGATTACGAGAGGTCGACTGCGATGCATATTATCTCTACGGGAGAGAGGGTGACGCGTCGGCATGGCGTGAACTTCGCCTTTGAGGACACCGGTGGAGCCTCCCGCCGATATGATGCACCGAGTGATCGGTCCGTGACACAGGATGATTCGAGCCGGCCGGCACTTCTCGGATTTCGTGGCGGCTGAGCCATATGCGACATTCGTCTTGAGGAGGCGAGGATGCCTCGGGTTACGGATAGAGAGGGGCTTGGGATCCGCGGTACCCTCGGACGGATTTTTCATATATCGAGGATGGGAAGTCCAGATTGAGGGTGCGAGATCCCTCGGCTGAGCGGCTTCCACGCGAGCTTCAAGGCCTCGTCAGGGTATGAAGGTATGGCTTCACCTTTTCCCTTCTTTTTTTTTTTGCTTTTGTCTTTTCTTTTCTTTCCTGTCATCATTTTTTTCGCTTCAAGCGTTTCGACGCTTTTGCTTTTGTGCGGTTTTCGGAGGTGGTCGTCGAAAGGCTGAAGCAAGTGAGTGATCGGAGCTAAGAGATTCATCGGGAGGATGGTCGCTTGCGAGGCTCCTCGAGGCTAGAAGCAAGGCGACCACGGCGGCGCTTTGTCGGGCGGGGAGAGCTTCCCCCTATTCGCTCGAGACTTCTGCGAGAGACTCCTCTGTCTCCTCTCCTTGATCCCCGCGGTAGTCTTTGCCTTCGGATCACGTCATTCTCGGGGATCCACACGGGCGGGGACACGTTTGGCGGCATGGTGGGTCGTCTTCGTACGTCAGAGTCCGACGCCTTCACCTTCGGATATGATTTTTCGCAGATCTCGGCTTGCCCTATCGGAGCGTGCCGGTTGGTCACGGCGAGCCTCTTTACGGAGCGAGGACGATTCGAGCCCGAGATTTTGGGGCTCTACGAGGAGGCGGGCCCGAGTCGCAAGAGGACCGGGGACGGACGTCGGGCGCTAGGGATTCCCGATTGATTTTTTTTTTTTGAGATTTTGAGATTAGCGGGATTGAGATTTGTACATCTTATGCACACATTTTTTTTTTGCTCTTTTCTCTTTTCTTTTTTTTTGGGATGTAATAATTTAGGATTTTATTGATGTTTGTTTGTTTTTTTATGCACACTCTTTTTTTTTGGAATGTAATAATTTAGGATTTTATTTTATGAATGCAGTGCAGTATGAATGCAATGTTGCATGAGCCTTGGTTTTTTGGCAAGGGTGTTAGTGTTTGGTATATGGACTTGTTTGGGGAGGTTTTTTGCACGGGTTTCGAGCAACGGGACGGAATATTCCTCTTTTGGTGTAGCGGCTTGGGTACATTGCAGATTTTTCGATAAATGACAATCATGTCCGCGCGGATGGGGTCTGCATCGACATTGTCCTTTAATTTTGCTTGAATCTGGTCTCACTTTATTTCAAATTCAAATATCCTCTTCAACCTCCAGTCCAAACAACCATTTTCGGGGAGAAAGAGAGAAAAACCATGGAAAACTTTAGAAAAGCTCCATCAAAATTGTCCCAAGAATCCCAAATGTCATTCTTCAACAAGTTCAAGGATTGGTACCGGGAGATTATGCATGAGAGGAGGTCCTTCTTTGAAGAAAGGTACAAGGTGAAGTGCTTATGGTCTCTCAAGGAATTGATTCGGATTATGAGCTTTTGAGGGCTTCTTCCTCATTTTGGGACACTAGAAGGCATGTCTTTTGCCTTTCCTTCAACGAGATTGTTCCGACTGTCGAAAAATTTCGGGCCTTGCTTGGAGGTCGGGAGGTGGAAGAGATAGCGGTTCCTTTGCCGGAGGGCTTCTTTTGTTGACGGTGTGCGTCCTCCTTCATCTTTCCCGGAGGAAGCGCAAGGTATGATCCGTGGTCCCGATCATTTTGATATTTCCGGCCTTCCCGATAGGTTTAGGGGCCTAGGCTTGGTGGATGATGCCTATTGGGATGCCTTTGCACTTTGTATGTTTGGCACCACTGTTCATGGTCTATTCCTTTGGGATTTGCCATCGGTCTTTCTTGGATGTTGTCGTTCAGCGTCGTCACGGCGAGATGTCGTTCCTTTGATTACGGGGAGACTTTTCATGCTCTTGATAGGCAGCTACCGGAAGACGGTATATGCACGGGCGGCCGTTCCTCTTGACCACTGTGGGCGATGGAGCGTTTGGGGATTCTTCGGGAAACTCCCGACATGATCAAGCCTTGGACATTTGCCGGGAGGGGGTTCTTGTGGATTTTGATGATCGGGGCTCGTGGGAGCGTTGGATGGCTGGTCTCCGGACGAGAAGATATCGAGATGGTCGGTGCCTTGTTGGCGGGTGGAGACTCGCGAGTGCTTCGAGGATGGGTCTCATGTGGTCATGCTTCCGGGGCTTTCTCGAGTCCGGCTTCTATATTCCGGCTTTAGTTACGAGAACGGTTTGGCTGGAGCGGAGTTCCTTTGGGGGACTTTGATGATATAGCCACCGGGGTGGTGGCTCCTTTTCTATGGATGATCCCTCGAGTGTTTCCATTTCTTTCCGAGCATGGAGGTATGATGCCTTTCCTCCTCGGGTTATTCTCGGGCGTCCGAGACCGGTGTTCACGACCACTTGGTACTGGATTGGTATGAGAGGCATGCAGGAGAGACTCGAGGTGGCTATTTTGAGACGGCGTGAGGCCATTGTGGGTGCGGAGGACCCGACTTTGTTTCGAGAGGAGGAGGGCCGAGGCGAGGGCCAACCCTCATGACAGGAGCGGAGACAGCTGTGACCGACTATGAGGCTTACGTCAAGAGACGGGAGAGGAGGGCTCCTATGCTACCGGCTAGGCTACGGGAGATGAGAGATGACGCTAGGGCTACTAAGGCCACGACGGAGGCCGGTTTGATAGATCTGTCCCTATACGAGCTTGGTAGGAGAAACACCGACATTTTTCCTGTTCGAAAAAGAAGACTCGAAGGGGAAGAAGAGGGGAGAGGCCGATGCGAGTGGCTTGGAGTGACTACGAGGTTTCCGAGTATCCCTTTCTTGTCATGGCGAGACACATTAATTTGATTATGTATCTTAGTTTTCTTTTAGCGGAGTTGCCGGTTGTAGGAATGAATCGGGCTTAGACTCATCAAAGAGCTTTTAACTTGTAATGAATATTTGAATTGCTTTAGAGTTTTTCGAGACGCTTTCATGGTCGATCAATTGTATTGATGTCAAAGTATGACTTTTATTTGTGTTTTAGACCGAACCGTTTCCGCCCTACGTTCCCTCATTTTGAGGAGCTCGGGTCTTCGTAGTTCAACCTTTGATTTTTTTTGTTTTTTTTTTTTTTTTTTTTTTTTTTTTTTTTTTTTTGTTTTTTTTTTGTGCAACCCTGTTTTTTACCTAGCCCGCCCTCTTCGGGTTTTCAACCTAGTTGGGTATTACTCTTTTAGCACTCTTTTTTTTGTTTTTTTTATTTTACGCGTAGTATCTGCGCAGCTTGTCACCATTCACTGGGTGTACAAAGGGATTCCCGTCGAGGTCCGCAAGTTGCATGGCTCCTCAGGAGAAGATCTTACGGACGACATATGGCCCGACCCATACGGGCTCCCATTTGCCGAGGGGTTGATACGGTGGGGGCTTTTCTTTCAAAACGAGATCACCTTCTCGGATCTCCCGATGCTTTACTTTCTTGTCGAAGGCTCGGCCATTCTTCCTTGGTAGGCTCGGATGTGTTCCATGGCCTTCATCGGCGTTCATCTAGTAGGGCCAATTCATCATGGCGACTACTGGAGCCATTCGACCTCGTTGATACGGCTTTCCGGCGGTATACGGAGCGAGGGTATTTCCGGCTCGATTGGGAGTACGGCTTCCATTCCGTATGTGAGGGCAAACGGTGTTTCCCCGGTTGCCGTTCGGTGTGTTACGTAGCCCGAGTGCCGAGTGTAACTTCTCGGGCCAATCTACGCCTTGGACGGCCATTTTCCGGATGATATTTTCCAGAGTCTTGTTTCTTGCCTCAACGGCTCCGTTGGTTTGGGGCACGTAAGGAGATGACTTGTGACGGGTTATTCGGAATTACGCCGGCAGTTTTCACATTCCCCTTCGAAGTGGGATCCATTATACGAAATGATTTCGGTGGCAACCCGTATCGCACATGATGTTTTCTTTGATGAAGAGGGCAACTTTCTTTGAATTGAGGATTTTGTAGGACTTTGCGAGCATCCTTTCCGATTCCTTCGAAGAAATCACCAATCTGCGTCTCTTTAGGCTCTTCCGCAGTTCCCAAATTCACACTTGTCAAAAATCTCTTCGGCAGCTTGGGCTCGATTTTCCTCTTTCCGGACAACCTGCTTAAAGATTTTTTTTTGTTGTTTGATTTTTTTTTTCGTTTAATGTGTCTGCTTTTTTATCTAATGAATTATTATTAAAATTTTTTTTTATTAATTAATTCATCATTAGTTAAAGTGGCAATTAAGGGATACTCAGAAAGGTTCGTCATTTCATTGAAAACGAAAAGGAATACAGTGCTTGCTACAGACTCGTAGTCTTCAGGCGTAAGGCCGTCGGACGACCCTAGAGACTCGATCTTAACAAAGAGAGACTGGGAGGACTTGTCCTAGATTGACACAAAGGGACGGGGGACCAATCCAAGCTTGGTGATCATTTCCTCCTTGGTCGCGGACGGGCCTGAGAGGTTTTCCCAATTTTTTAGCGGCTTTGCTGTTGGTGGCCTCATGACTCGGGAGCTGTCTTTGTTTTTGTTTTCCTTTCTCAATTCTTGCTATCATCTCTTGGACCGAGCCGAGATCAATCAGTCGGCACCTGGACTTCTTCTTCGAACAATTCTTTGCATAACCAGACCATCCCAATCATCGAGGAAATTCAGTGGCCTTAGCTTTTGGCACTTTGTCGGTTCGAATTCGGGTTTCGGATCTTCTGGGCGGTAGGAATAGTGGTTGTGAGCTTCTCGAACTGTTCCACCGGGTCGGGCACGCCTCTGAAGGTATACTCGCTCTTCATGGTAGTGGTAGCCCCAGGTATCTTGGGTAGGTCCAGGAACATTCTACGGACCGGGTTAGCCTTGGTTCCTCTAAACTTGTTGAGGCTATCCTGTAGATTTAGCCATCCTGCCGTAGGAGTGGGCTGCTGTGATGTTTCCTGGTTGTGTGGGACCCTTTACAAAGTAGTCGGCCAAATTAGGAGGCTGAAGGGGAGAGATTTAGGGTTGTCGACCGGGACCTTTCTGTGGCGGCTTCAAATCTTTTTCCTTTTGCGGTGTCCTTTGAGGAGGCCTCATATCCCGGGCCGTGGCGAGTATTACGTCCTTTCACCTCGATGAGTTTGTGAGTTCCTTGTTGGTGCTTCCCCAGGACCGAGGCCGGGTAGATAGCTCATTTTTCTCATCATTTTCAAGACCGGTGGGATTTTATCCCGGGTGATTGTCGGATCTATGTTGCACACTTGGGCTTTGGGAGGCTGTTGTGAAGCCCGTTAGCATGAGACCTTCCTCGTCATGTTTGATTTCGAGAATAGGTATTCCGCCCGTATCTGTGCCCTCTAAAGTGACTAAATCTCCGTAAATGGTCGTCGAGATCCCCATTCGAGGCGAATTTCACACACCTTGGTGGAGGCTTGAGGCGACCCCTTTGACTTGATGGAGCCAAGGTCTTCCCGGCAGGGCATTGAAAGTAATCGGGATGTCAATAACACGGAATTCCACAGGTATCAATTTCTCGTCCAAACCGAGAGGTCTAAAGTGGCGACTCCAAGGACTGCTCGGGATGTTGAGTCGTAAGCTTTGACTGTGAGGGAGGAAGGCTTCAAGTCCGTAGTCTTGATATCAAGCAAGCTCATGATCTTTGCCGGAAGAATGTTCATTCCGGACCCATTATCAACCAGGACCCGAGGGAGGCGTCGTTCATCCAGGGACTGCGTGATGAAGAGAGGCTCGTTATGATCAGCCCCAAATTGAGGGAGGTCGAGATCGTGAAAGTGATTATGTTCCCGTAATGGATGTTTCCAATTAGTACCACATCATCGGGAAGTAGCATCAATAGGCACGAGTGCGAGCGGGCTTTCTTCCGGCTTCGGCTTATGGGGATAGGACGAGGTGAGTAGAGACCGAGAGGGAAATGTTGGCTGTGTTTGCTTCAACCGGGTGAGCACGGGATCCTCTTTTTCGAGTGCAGGTTTGTTTGTCTTAGCATAGGGCGGCGATCTTCTTTCGGTGTTTGATCGTGGCCTTCTTATACGCCTTGGGATTTCCTTGGAAGATACGCCGGATCGGGTCAACAGATTAACTTCCTCATCCGTCGTCTCTTATTGGATTTCTTCAATCTTTGCTAAGGTCAACGGGAGCCCTTTTGGCTATTGGCATTGGTTACGACGAGTCTAGTGACGGTGGCCGAGGCCGTATCTTGGCTCCTTCTGGGCGGCCCTTATAACCGCTTCCCAAGTCACGAGGCTTTTGGGTTTGGGGTTGTGTTGTTGCCCCTTGGATGGCCCACGAGCTAGGGCGTCCTCCGATTCACTCTCATGGCCGGCCTTGCTCATAGTTATCATGCAACAAGAGTCGCTATTGTCGGGACTCGGCGGCTTTTCGATTTCATCCCTTGGATGGCCCACGAGTTATGGCTATCGGCCTCCATCTCATCGTATATCCTTTTTCTTTCAATCTTGCAAGTAGGGCAGCCACAAGTGACGGATAGGCAACGTTCCCCTTCGGAGTTTGAGGTAGCGGCTCGATAGATGCGTGTCCAAATAAGGAGCACCCGGGGTCCATTGTCGGGCCTTTGGAGCAATTAGGAAGGCGTCATGTGGATTCATAGGTATGAAGGCCTGGGAGACGTTCGAGATCGATAACCCTTTTCGGTGATTGCGAGGCACTCGGCTGCGCTCGAGCGGCCGATTTGTGACCCTTACGGTTGTTATGCCATCCGTTCTTGGGAAAGAAGAAAAAGATCCGATAACGTTTACGAATTCTTCATCTTGGTGGCTGAAACCCTCCATTCTCGACCGGTGCTTCAATAAACCCTTTCCATTCACCGGTCGGGTTCTTATAAGGAACGTTGTGTTCTAGGATTTCGGATATGTACGGATGCAGGCGCGGGCTTTGCTTTGTCCCTCATCCTCCGAAGTATCAGGGCATTGGCCGCATGTGCATCTTACGAGGTGCGGTTCTTGGGGTCCACCCCTGCGGCATTTGACTTGCATTTCCTCGGTGGTCCTTCATCGTCACTTGCGACAACCAACCATTGTGCCTAGCTCCCATGGGCTCATTTCGGCATGATTGTTCCCAGTTGTTTCCGGATACGGGGCCTCGGTTGACTCTTCACTCTCGTCATCATCATCATCATCGCTGTCATCGGAATCTTCTTCCCATACTACGGGATTTGGTGAGAGGAACGCCGATCAAACCCGTTGGGGAATATGGGTGCGTGCGGCCGCAAAAATTGTCATATGTTCCCATTCCGGAAGTGGCAATTGTGACTCAGCTTCTCCTCCCAGAAATTGCGGGGGGAGAGTGAGAGGGGGTGGCACGTATTTGACACCAGGTAGAATGTAGAAGGGTTCTTCCTCCTCGATTCTTCGGTTTCACTTCCTTCGGGATCGTATTTGACTTCTCCATAGCCGGTTTGCGAAGTGTACTAGCTCCAGATGCTCTTCGGCCTCTTTCGATAAGCCCCATACTGAGGGCGCCCGCTAGGAAGCTTTCTTGTTCGATTCTTCTCGATTGTTCTAACCATCTTGTGTAAATGGTTCTTTCATGTTCTGAGCGGAACAACCCCGGCTCTTAGGTATTGGCCTTCCCTTTATCCGAGAAATAGCGGGCCTCGTATTCTTGCAAGGAGTCTCGACATGAGACCAAGATGGGTTGATTCGTTCGATATCCTCAAGGCCGAGGGGAATCCGAATTCGGGATCCTCGACGAGGTTGGCCACGGGTATTTGGGGACCTTCATCGGCATCTTCTGGCATGCGAAGATTCTCCGCATTCAATCATATTCACTGATTATGGTTCCTTGGCGGGGATTTTTCGTGTTAGGCCCTTCGGGGCCTTCCAACTTTCCTTGCTCTATTAGCCCTGGATTGCCTTTTGAGTGAAGCGGTTGTCGATCGGATGTCCGTGAGCTTGATGAAAAGCACAATACTTTGTAGTATCCACGGGAGCATTCGGATTTCTGGGTTGGAAATTCTCCAAAGGCCGCAGCAAGCCTTCTTTCACCAGTCCCTAAAGATGTCATTCAGAGGCATTCCAAAGTTTTTGAGATTCATGACCCGTGGTCTGGGCTCGGCTGGTTTTCCGGGAGCAAAAGGAGTCGTGTTGTTACATTCCTGTCCTGCATAGTTAATCATCTCTTTGCCTTTAGCGGGAGCGAGGGCGTGTTTGCGGGAGGAGCCCGATATCTGTAGGCGAGTGCAGCGGCCGGTTGCTGATTGTAGGCCTTTTCAAACTGAGTTGCAGAGTTAACCATGGCCCGTAAGTCTCGAGTATGGGAAGTGACCGAGGGAGGTTCTCAAATGTGGTTTCAAGCATGACTGGAAGATGTCCAGTTGTTCCTCTTCGGAAGGAGGGATGGCCATTTCACTGAGTTTCAGATTCCACCGCTTGTAAAAGTCCCCAACATTCTCATCAGGGCGCTGCACTGTTGTTTGTAGGTCAACTCTATTTGTTTCCCATTCCAAGTTGGCCTTATATTTTTCTGTGAAGGCATTGGTAATCTGGTCCCATGTAGCCCTGGCTTCAGGTTTCAAACGGAAGAACCACTTTAAGGCACTGGACTTCAAGGATAGACTGAAATAGTCAGCCAACTGCTGATTGGTACATCCTTTGGCTTTCATCGCCAAGGTATATGTGTCCAAATGGGTTTTCGGACATGCGGTCCCATCAAAGAGATCCAGATTAGGCATCACGAATTTGTGGGGCAGAGGAACAATGGAGTCCGGGTCTGTAGGCCGGAAGGCAGACTTCTTGGCAGTCAGTTCAGCGATCTGCGCTTTCATTTCCTTGTGCTGCTCCATGAACCAGGCCAGATGAGGGTCTTGTGGCGGAACCATGGCATTCAAGCTAGCGGCTGAGCTAGAGAGAGGAGCTACCACTGGCGGCAGACTGGTGGAGGGAACGGCCGATCCGGGGACGTAGGTGAAAACCTGTCCTGGGGCTGAGTTACCCTGGGGAGCATGAGTAGGAGCTTGGGCGAAGGGATAGAACCTTGCGGCCTGCTGTTGATTTTCAACTGGCAAAGTAGGTGGAGGCAGCCCCGATGTAGCCGGATAACTTGGATTTCCAGAGTGGGGCCCGTAAGTAGGCTTGAGTGCGGGCTGCTGTCCCGGATTGTTGAATTGCATGGCTGCCTGTGGTGAAGGTGTGTAACCCGGGGGGTACTGCGGTCCTGGTGATTCGGATGACACCGGGATGGAGGCTTGGTAACCCATAGAAGTCTGAGTGAGGAATGGATTTGTGTGAGGAGCAGCTGAACTAGCATCATTACGAGGAGGGGCTCCTGACTGTGGCCCAGAACCAAGTTGTGGCGGCATTCCGAACTGTGGCTGTTGCTGTGAAGGTCCGGATTGATCGGTTCCAAACTGTGGCGGGATCCCGATTAGCTGTGGCATTCCGAGATAGCCCCAACCATGAGAAGACATTCCGTACTGATTTTGCCCCCACTGATTTGTGCCGTCGGGCTGCATGGATCCGGTGGTCTGTGGTTGGGGAGCTGGCTGACCCGAAAATCGAGGAGCATGGGTTCTGGTAGTGGCACCATAGGAGGTGGGTGGCGGCATCCTGGTGTAATCAGGGCGACCGAGAGTGGGGTTGGCATCCTCGTCTTCTTCCACGGTGAAGGTGCCATCCGGATTGAGGCTGGCGGCCAGACCGTGACTCTTAATAGCCTCCATAAGGCTATTTAGTTGTGCTTCCTGTCGTAACCTCATCTGTTCTGCTAACTGATTCCACTGTTGCTCTGTCTGAGGGGTCCCGGGAGGCGGAGTGACGTTATCCCCATCATTACCGGCTGATGCAGACATTCTGAAACCCGGAGTCGGAACAAACGGTGAAGCTGACGATGCGCTTGACTCTTCCCAACTGATCAAACGGTGACCCGGTGCCCGAAACCAAGCTTTGTGCGGAGCTGCGGGGGAAAGGACACGAAGGTTCAGATGTCTGGGAATGGAAGGAGGGTAGGTGTTTGGGCTTTAGGCTCATGCAACATGCAGTTATTTGTTCACGTTTACTTAAAACATGTTTTATTAACCTAATCGGTTGGAAAAGATTGCTCTTCTTTTTCGCAAACTACTCTGGATTCTGGATCAGTGGGCCCCGTCACTACGTCTATAAGCCCCTCGTATTCCACCTGTATTTCGACCTCCCAGGGTGGACAGCCCCGGGCGAGGGTCCTATAGGGCAAGCGGGTCCCACCGACCGAAAGAAAAACGATCCTAAAAGTCTGGCGGGTAATCGAGTCTTAACGAGCATTCGATGTAAATTACGGACAAAGCTGATGTCAAAAGTCAAGATCATGTCCGAGGGCTCGACGAAAAGTCGGCATGATTTGGACAGATAAATGTCCACGATTGATCTTGACTTGTCGTCAATTAGGCCGTAATTAGGCATGGAATGATCATTAATCCTTGATGACTTGGTGTCAATGCTGGGAGTCAGTGTATAATTTGTGCCAGTCAGAGCCGAAGTCAAGGCGCCGGTCAATATCTTGGTCAAAGTCTGCGGCGGAAAACCGGCAGAACTTCGACTGATTAGGGACCCCGAAAGATATTGAGTCGGTATGCCGACAAAGGCTTGAAAGGAAAGGTCTATACACAGACAGGGCATGACACAGACCAGACTAAAAACCAACCGGGTCTCGGACAAAGTGTGTCACGGACAAGTGCATGGTCGACACGAGGCTCCATGGGATGTTTGGGTAGTCCTGTGCTCATCCGAGAGGCGTAATAAGACCAAACGGACCGCGACAAGGATTTCCCCGGGTTAGGGACGTAGTGTGCAGTGTACGGTCACGTGCGCGTAGTGTGCAAGCAGTCTATATTCCTTTTCTGAGTAAAATAGAGATTTTTTTTATGTGTCTTAAAAATATGATGCATGATTTTTTCTTGAAAATTTTCTTTTTTCTTTTTTGAATTTTTTTTTTTTGAAAATTTTTTTTGAAATTTAATGAGCACATAAGCACGTAAGCACGAAAATTCCGACAGTTAGGGACATTATTCCGACAGTCAAAATTTTGACTTTCTCCGAGGCGGCCAAAACAACACGAAAATTGTGCAAAAATCAACACACACACAAAAATGATTTTCAAAGCCGGGACGGAAGCTTGACCCTCAAAAGCTCTTTTTTTTTTTTGAAAACGGTGATACCGGTACGTGGGATTGTTAAATCACAATTTATCCCCGACTCGTGTTAGGAGGCGATAACGGGAAGTTTAATGGTTTCCACCAATATACCAAACACCATTCATTCATTTTTTTTAAAAAAAAAGCTTATTCCCAGGAGTCGCCACCGTGATGATGTGTCGCCATTTTCGCGGGAAGGAATTCGATTCTTTCGTAGTTTCTTTGAAAAAAAACCAAATAAGACGAAAAAGAACGGAGTCGCCACGCCATTTTTGTTTTAAGGGCCAAAACTTTGAAAAAAAGTCCGAGATCAGAAATTTGGGTTCGGAGGTCATGTTACACGCCGGGAAGGACGTTAGTGTGCACCCGAAATGCCTCGTAAACGAGTCTTCCAAGCTGAAAATCATTTGTGTGTGTGTGTGTGTGTGTGTGTGTTTTGGCCAAAATAATTTGAAACTCAGAAAAGTAAAAATTGGGATATCTTTTTAAGACTTTAAACTGATCCCATGATTTTTGGAAGATTTTGGATTGAGATTTGGTACTCAAAAGACCTTTTGAAGTTGAGAGCCACTTCTGCCAGAATGAAAAAGGCAGTGGACCTTTGATTTTGAAATGGATTCAAGGGTCTTAAAACTTCATAATCTGGATAAACTCAGAGAATGAAAGTTGTTCCAGACACCTTAAATAAGATTTGTGCGAAGGAATTTTCCATTTTGGAGAAGATTTGAGGGGTCAAAACCTTCTGGAAACCTCAGATATGAGATCTGGATTCCCAGAAGCTGATGAACTAGCCTCTGAAATAAAATTTGAAAAGAGGAGTTTTACTCACCCAAAAAATAAAGTAAAAATATGTATGGAAAGATCTGGATGTTGGCTACAAAAAGTGTTTTGTAGTCAACACCAAATTCCACATTTATCTGTGTCCAAAAAATTAGACCATGGACTGAGGTCTGAGAAAATTGCTACTGGACAGCAACTTCTCAAGAAAGAAAATATGATTTTAAGGGGGGTTTTGTTGGAAATGGATAACGGAAAGTTAAGTTTAACTTAACGTTGATCTAGTTTCTAACGGAAGTTCGTTATGTGTTAACGGAACTAGTTACAAATTATATTCTACATTTGTTGTAGATTATTATACTTATTTAATGTCTCTAAAACCATTTAGGGTGAATGAGAATTAATGACAAGTGTTTTTGTAACTTAACGGAAGTTAAATAAAGGGTTAAAATTAACTTGGGTTGACTTGGACTGATCCAAATGAGTTTTGGGTCACAACTGTTCTCAAAAGGTTTCGTGACCTTTCAGTTCTGGGCTTCAGCGCGGTCGCGCTCCAGCCTAGAGCGGCCGCGGCGATCTTAAGTAAATCATGGCTTGATCTCGAGTGGGATGCCGGCGCGTGGTCGCGCTCAAGGCAAGAGCGGCCGCGCTCGTGCTCAGATTTTGAACAGGTTTGGCACCTCTTGGAGTGAACAGCCATGAACCCTTTAACTCCTTTTAAATAGTTTCCCTCCGAATTTCAATAATAACATACAGTCATTTTGAGCCTTTTACCCTCTAGAGAGATAGATTAACATATCCAAATCATTGCATATTGTTGCATTCAATCTTTCAAGTCCAAAGTTCTAAAACCTTTGTTGTTCGTTAGATTAGTTATATTGGAGTGCTCCTTATAACTAATAGTAAGTCGTTTTATCTTACTAGAGTTTTGTCATACAACCGTAAGCACCAGTGCGGGACAAATAACTCTTACGGAGATTATATTAAATACAAGACTCGACTTGAATCCATTTGTTTTTTCAATCTCCGTTACTTTTGCTGTCAGTTTTTTCGTTAAGTCTTAAAGAAGCCATAGCATTTGTCCTACAATCGTAAGAGTTATTTGACGCTTCTTCAAGACTATCAAGGAATGGCAAACGAGAAAGACACCACTTCATCTAGTCAAGGGAATGTGACGCCTCCATCACAAGGTGATACTACATTCAACAATGTTGCTCCCGCTCCTACAACTCATCACATCAGTCATGGTGAGAAACCCGCGAAATTCACCGGTGTGGATTTCAAGAGATGGCAACAGAAGATGCTCTTCTACTTGACCACCCTAAGCTTGCACCGCTTCTTAAAGGAAGATCCTCCGGCGGTAGAAAAAGGTGATCCGGACCCTCAAAGGCAAATGGCAAAGGAGGCTTGGGCTCACGGTAATTTTCTATGTAAAAACTATATCTTGAATGGACTTGACGATGCACTATACAATGTGTATAGTACAGTCGAGTTAGCCAAGGCGTTGTGGGACACCTTGGAAAGAAAGTACAAGATCGAGGATGCCGGGTCAAAGAAATTTGTCGTCGGTAAGTATCTTGACTTTATGATGGTCGATTCCAAATCGGTAACAACTCAAGTAGATGAATTCCAAATCATTCTACATGGGCTTGATGCCGAGGGGATGATCATGAATGATCCATTTAAGGTGGCTTCCATCATTGAAAAGTTGCCTCCTTCGTGGAAGGACTTCAAGAACTATCTCAAGCATAAACGCAAGGAGATGTCCTTGGAAGACATTGTTGTTCGTCTTCAAATAGAAGAGAACAATAGAATGAATGAGGCCAAAGTTGCTAAAGGCAAGATGGAGGCTAAGGTCAATCTCGCCGAGGCTAGCACGAGTGGCACAAAGAGAAAGCATTCCGAAAATAGGGAATGCTAAGAAAGGGAAGAAGAAGGCCTCTAAAAGGTTCAAGGGGTCTTGCTATAATTGTGGCAAACCGGGCCACTTGTCAAGGGATTGTCGTCTCCCGAAGAAAGAGGCGAACAATGTTGACCACATGGACCTAGACTTTGCAGCGGTTGTCTTTGAAGCCAACGTTGCAAATTTGGAGGAGAACCCTAAAGCATGGTGGATAGATACCGGTGCTACCCGCCATATTTGTGGTAACAAGGAAAGTTTCTCCTCCTATACTCCCATCTCCGGAAGAAAGCTTTACATGGGAAATTCTGCGACCTCCGATGTTCAAGGCATTGGAAACGTGATTTTGAAGATGACTTCCGGAAAAGAAGTAACCTTGTTGGATGTGCTGCATGTTCCAGACATCCGTAAAAATTTGGTGTCCGGCGCTTTGCTTAGTAAGGCCGGTTTTAGACTAGTATTCGAATCCGACAAATTTGTACTAACCAAGAATGGTTTGTTTCTTGGAAAAGGTTACCTCGAGGAGGGCCTTTTTAAATTGAATGTAATGACTGTAATCCGCCAAGGTGCGATGAATAAAAGTTGTGTTCCTTATGTTTACTTGTCGGAAAGTTCTAATTTATGGCATGATAGATTAGGACATGTAAACCTCGACACCATTAAGAAATTAGCGAGACAAGATTTAATCAAAATGACTAAATTCGACTCGACTAATAGGTGTGAAGTTTGTGTTGAGGCAAAAATGACTAAGTCACCTTTTAATGCCATACAAAGAGACACGACTCCTCTCGAGTTAATTCACACCGACATATGTGATTTAAAACTAGTGCAAACTCGAGGAGGTAAAAAGTACTTCATTACATTTATAGATGATTGCACTAAGTATTGTTATGTCTATCTCTTAAGAAGTAAGGATGAAGCCTTAGGGGCTTTTGAAACTTATAAGAAAGAAGTTGAGAATCAACTTAACTTGAAAATTAAGAAAATTAGAAGCGATAGAGGTGGAGAATATGAAGCACCGTTTGAAGGGCTATGTTGGGAATCCGGCATAATTCATCAAACAACGGCCCCATATACCCCTCAATCTAATGGAGTTGCTGAACGCAAAAACCGTACTCTCAAAGAGATGATGAACGCACTTTTGATCAGTTCAGGCTTACCCGACAACTTGTGGGGGGAAGCAATACTCACTTCTAATTATGTTCTTAATAAAATACCCAAGAAAGGTATTGATAAGACGCCCTATGAATTATGGCATAATCGTAGGCCATGTTTTAAATACCTTAAAGTGTGGGGGTGTTTGGCCAAGGTTGAAGTACCTAAGCCTAAACAAGTCAAGATTGGCCCAAAGACCATTGACTGTGTTTTTATTGGATATGCCAATAATAGTAGTGCCTATCGGTTTATAGTGCATAAATCGGACATTCCGGATATGCACGTAGGAACTACTATAGAATCAAGGAATGCGGTATTCTTTGAAAACATTTTTCCGGTTAAGGACAGGAAAGATGTAGGTTCTAATAAGAGAACACATGAGTCTACATCCGGTCCTTCTCAAATAGAAGATGAAGAACCGAGACGTAGCAAAAGGGCAAGAGTGGAAAAGAATTTTGGTCCTGATTTTCTATCTTACATGTTAGAAAACGAACCATCAACTGTTAAAGAAGCTTTGTCCGGTCCGGATAGTTCGTTCTGGAAGGAAGCTATTAACAGTGAAATAGAATCCATAATGCTCAACAATACTTGGGAATTAGTTGATCTCCCTCCAGGTTGCAAACCTTTAGGTTGCAAATGGATCCTTAAACGGAAGTATAAGGCGGATGGATCTATCAAAAAGTACAAAGCTAGGCTAGTTGCCAAAGGCTTTAGACAGAAAGAGGGATATGATTTCTTCGATACATACTCCCCTGTCACAAGGATCACATCTATTCGTGTTCTCATAGCAATTGCAGCAGTGCATAATCTTGAGATACACCAAATGGATGTGAAGACTGCTTTCCTAAATGGAGAACTTGATGAAGAGATTTACATGGAACAACCTGAAGGGTTCATAGTTCCTGGTAAAGAAAGAAAGGTGTGTAGACTTGTAAAATCCTTGTATGGACTAAAACAAGCACCTAAACAATGGCATGAGAAGTTCGATAGAACCATGTTATCGAATGGATTCAAGATCAATGAATGTGACAAATGTGTCTACATTAAAGGAACATCTGAATCATTCGTTATCGTTTGTCTTTATGTAGACGACATGCTCATAATGGGAAGTAATCATGATTTGATCATGAATACCAAAGGCATGTTAAAGAAGAACTTTGACATGAAAGACATGGGGTTAGCTGATGTAATATTAGGGATAAAGATCTCTAGAACATCGGAAGGATTAGTTCTTTCACAATCCCATTACCTAGAGAATGTTCTTCGGAAATTCAATGTCTTTGATGACCCTCAGCTAAGACACTGTAGACTTGGCTCTACATTTAGCCAAGAACAAAGGGGAACCAGTTTCTCAACTGGAATATGCAAGAATAATTGGCGATCGATGTACTTAACAAATTGTACTCGTCCGGACATTGCATATTCGGTGAGCAAACTAAGTAGGTTCACAAGCAATCCTAGTCTTGATCATTGGAAAGCTCTAATGAGAGTACTAAGATATTTAAAGTATACATTAAACCATGGGATACTTTACAATAAATATCCAGCAGTATTAGAAGGATACTGTGATGCCAATTGGATATCGGACACGAAAGACTCTAAATCCACAAGTGGATATGTATTCACTATAGGTGGAGGAGCAGTGTCATGGAAATCCTCCAAACAAACGTGTATAGCCAGATCCACTATGGAATCTGAGTTTATCGCGTTAGATAAAGCTGGGGAAGAAGCAGAATGGCTTAAGAACTTCCTGGAGGATGTTCCTTGTTGGAGCAAACTGTGCTCGCTGTACTAATCCATTGTGATAGTCAATCAGCAATTGGAAGGGCACATAATAGTATGTACAATGGTAAGTCTAGACATATTCGTCGTAGACACAATACCATTAGACAGTTGATCAAGAATGGCGTTATCACCATTGATTATGTTAAATCATGTGATAACTTAGCGGATCCATTTACCAAAGGTATAAATAGAGATCAACTGTATAAACTGTTAAGGGGAATGGGTTTAAAACCCACAACAAAAGAACTTATAGCGGACACTCAACCTTGAGAAATGGAGATCCCAGGCCCTTGGTTCAATGAGACAACCAAGTTATAAGTTCTAGTAGAGTTACTTGGAAACAACAACTCGGTTTATTAACCTGGAGATGTTGAATACTCATTCCCAGAACATCCAAGTACAAGCACATGCAGCAGTGGTAAGGATAAGTTGAGAAAACTTTTAATGATTTCTATACCTACGGGTGGAGTAGTGCATGATACTCCTTATAGTGAGAATCACCTATATAAGTGAGAGGTAATTAGGCCGCCTCTAAATGAACGCTTATGAATGAGATACGGTCCAGGGCCAAAATGGACAAAACGTGAGAACAACAATTGTTAGAGCTGTTATTATGTGAGTATTATTGTCTTGGTATACACCCGACGATGCTGGTTCAAAGCGACTCGCTACCAAATGGCTAGTATATCCGATAATATTTCACTAGGGAAGATTCAAGGCCACAAGCAATCTATCCCGATGTAATAATAGTTCGCCGGAACTTTGGACGAAATTGCATTCATGCATTAATTGTCATTCATGTGGGGGATTGTTGGAAATGGATAACGGAAAGTTAAGTTTAACTTAACGTTGATCTAGTTTCTAACGGAAGTTCGTTATGTGTTAACGGAACTAGTTACAAATTATATTCTACATTTGTTGAAATAGATTATTATACTTATTTAATGTCTCTAAAACCATTTAGGGTGAATGAGAATTAATGACAAGTGTTTTTGTAACTTAACGGAAGTTAAATAAAGGGTTAAAATTAACTTGGGTTGACTTGGACTGATCCAAATGAGTTTTGGGTCACAACTGTTCTCAAAAGGTTTCGTGACCTTTCAGTTCTGGGCTTCAGCGCGGTCGCGCTCCAGCCTAGAGCGGCCGCGCTGATCTTAAGTAAATCATGGCTTGGTCTCGGGATGCCAGCGCGGTCGCGCTCAAGACAAGAGCGGCCGCGCTCGTGCTCAGATTTTGAACAGGTTTGGCACCTCTTGGAGTGAACAGCCATGAACCCTTTAACTCCTTTTAAATAGTTTCCCTCCGAATTTCAATAATAACATACAGTCATTTTGAGCCTTTTACCCTCTAGAGAGATAGATTAACATATCCAAATCATTGCATATTGTTGCATTCAATCTTTCAAGTCCAAAGTTCTAAAACCTTTGTTGTTCGTTAGATTAGTTATATTGGAGTGCTCCTTATAACTAATAGTAAGTCGTTTTATCTTACTAGAGTTTTGTCATACAACCGTAAGC
Organism: Adenophora triphylla var. japonica; assembly: GCA_022495995.1. Lineage (NCBI taxonomy): Eukaryota > Viridiplantae > Streptophyta > Magnoliopsida > Asterales > Campanulaceae > Adenophora > Adenophora triphylla. The sequence continues at coordinate 31,899 of JAFEMH010008274.1, read as the reverse complement.
ACCAGTGCGGGACAAATAACTCTTACGGAGATTATATTAAATACAAGACTCGACTTGAATCCATTTGTTTTTTCAATCTCCGTTACTTTTGCTGTCAGTTTTTTCGTTAAGTCTTAAAGAAGCCATAGCATTTGTCCTACAATTTTGCATCCATGCTTGTCCCCATTTTCCTAGGTTTTGGTTAGTGATCACTTGACATTTTAGTGGTGAATCAACTATACCAAACCATCCTTGGGGTACATTAGGACTAAGCACTTCATTTGCTTGGGAAGGGGATTTTTATCCTTTGAAAATGAGATTTGATGCTTGAAAATGGTTTTTAGGGTTTTGAAAATGAGTTTTCTTTGCAAGAAAGTAAGAGAACTTGAAAATAATTTTGATCTTTGTAGAAGATCATCCATGGAGATGGTCTTCCATGGTGATCTTCTTAGATCTAAAGCAAGAAGATGAAATAACTACATTTTGTAGTTTGCAAATGCATGCATGGTTGGAGTTTAGGGTAAGGAGAAGGAGAGTTTACCAATCTTCCTTGTGTTCTTGAGTTTTTGGCTTGAGTGTATGAGTGTTTAAGGCTTAAATATGAGAGTGAGTGGATGAGTGTGAGTTGGGAAAGATTGGAGAGAAAATGGTGACAATTCTTGAAGAATTCTCACTGTTTCTCTCTATATTTCGCCAGAGGTTCGGTGCAATTGGTGTTGTGGCTCCTTATTTTTGTGACTGGAGGGCTCAATTTATAGCCCTCTGAAATATGCAAAGATGTCCGCGCGGATAGGATCCTTCGCGTGCACTGTTCATTAAATGCAGCTTCAGGCTTTGGACACAAAGAATATTTCTTTTGAAATTTGAATTATACAGCCAGTTTCTGTTCCAGGAAATTCTATTTTTGGTTTTATTCCTTTTGTTTTACTTTTTGAGATTCTTTTTGAGGTTTAACCTTAAATAACAATGCCCATTTTACCCTCACTTTGTTAGAAAAGTTAGGATTGTTAGGAATTGTTAGAAATGTTATAACTTTCGTTAATTTTCTAACGAAAATTCTAACAAGCTCAAATTGGAGCACTTACAGTTCGCAAGCGCATTATTCGTCAAAACAACATGTACAAGCAGCGGGTGGACAAGCATCGCAAACGGGTTGTGTTTCAGGTTGGAGATTTGGTGTGGGTACACTTGCGAAAGGAGAGATTCCCAGCTGGTCGTTTTGGCAAGTTACAACCAAGGGCTGACGGTCCATTTCGTGTAGTGGAGCGGATCAATGGCAACTCGTGGACGAGTTTTTATCAAGACGGGGAGGATGATATAGTGTCACAAGCTACTCCAACAATTCAAGGAAGCATGGTCAGGACAGCACAAGGAAGCAACGACAGCAACACAAGAGAGACCAAGCCAGGCGGGCGCATCAGTGGGCATCAGGCGGGCGCCCCAGGTGCAGAACAAGGAGGCCATGTTGCTGGGTTTGAGGCGGACGCCTCACGTATGTCCATGCGGCCGCCTCAAGCTGCTGGGACCAAACCTTGACATTCGGTGAGGGAGGCGGGCGCATCATTCTTGGCGGGGCGGGCGCCTCACGCCGTGACAGTTTCCTTATTTACGATTTGTTATTTCCTTGGTCGTTCTTTACTGATGTTTTGCACCTTTAAGCGGGGGTATTTTGGTCCTTCTTTCTTATGTCGTTTTAGGGTTTGATGGGAGTATTAATACTTTGTTTTTGAGAGATTAAACTTAGTTTTTGATGATTGAATTTTATTAAGAAAACGGCTGAAGCCTTTTCTCAGCGAATCTTGGTTGTTTATTTCGTTCGGCTTAATTCTCTTGGCTTTTGGCTATCAACATGACTTGAAGAATTGTCACCACTGTGGGTGCTCTAATAAATATCACATTGAGAAGAAGATTATTTTAAAGTTATATATTCTCTTATATAACTACTAAATTATCCCTTGATATCGATCATGTCCCAATGTATACTAGTTATGTAAAAAAAAAAAAACTATAGCTCAATCGATATTCGATGTCTTATTCTATATGAATACGAGAACTCGAGAGTTTAAATCCCAGTAAATATAATTTTTAGCACTTTCATATACCACGGTTGTAAAGAGATTAAGTCATTTATTGGGAACATCTACACAATATATAATACTAATCAAAGCAGATACTCTCGTTCTGTTGAAATAAATATCGCACTTTTCATTCTGTTTTGTCCTAAATTAAATGTCGTTTCCAAATGAAAAAAGTGACTTGGTACAATTTTAATATTGTATTAGTAATGAACAAACTAGTTAAGTACCTTCTTTAACAAAATGTTGACAAGTCAACTACGACATTTATTTTTCTACGGAAGGAGAAAGGAGTATAAGGAAAGCCAATTTCATTTCAACATGATCACGAGTACAATTTAATCAAACAATAAGGTAGTTGTTAGCATTGACCCCTCTCTTTGGGACAACATATTACATACATGATACATGAAGACATACGGAACAATTCGTTGCTATATATATCATGGTGTCGAAGAATCCGAACTGGTAGTCCTACTGATAGAACTCAGAGTCGTAGAATCATCGTCATTGTCATCATTTAGCGAGGTATTGAGGGCTGTATATACCATTAAAACAAGTGACACCATTACTGAAATTAGAGATAGAACAAGCATGAGCAAGTGAGCAATGCTGCTCTTCACTTCCTGTGCATATTCTGTTGAAGCTAATGCAAGTGCTGTTAGTGGGAATGAATAAGCCCACCATACTACATTAAACTTCTTCATTGATTTCTTGAATAAGCTTGGCCTACTTACCTGAAAAATTAATTATACCAGCATGTCAGTCCAATATATATATAACAAAAACATTTTATTTTTTTAATATTTTTTTTTAGAATATTAAAACTAGGACAAATTCTAAAAATCTTGAGGGTGGAGAAAAAAAAAAACACAGCCCTTCTTTGTCAAACACACTGAAAATGACATGTTTGGTTAGGAAGGAAAGATGACTGTACAAACTACAACATTTTTGGTCTAGTGCTCAAGAAACAAAGAATATCTCCTATGTTTACCAGAATTATTCCATTTTATTGTCCAAATCATAACATATATTATGTCTACGTTGTTGTCGATCCAAATAAGATTTGTTAGAAATTTGACCTCATCTTTCACTTTTGCAACATAGATGACCGAATAAATTGAGTGTTTGGTGGAACCCACACACACAGTCCAATTCAATATTAGCCCTGGATCTCAAGTGGAGATCATGATGTGATCAAATCTCAGCCACAGGAGTAGAAGAGCAACAAGTACTATGAGTAATCAATCATTTCGCGTACAAAAGAGATACCTGCTAAATAACTAAATATTTCAAATAAAAACTGTATAACTAAATCTAATACTCCTATGTTGCAATTAAATGTATGGTGTAACTTCAAAAATATAAGTCTTTAGAAATAATAACACTAGAAAAGAACAATTATTTTTTTGTATTTTTCTTCTAAGTTTGTATAAATCTAGCTGGTCACTTTGACCATAAAATTAATACCTTTTGAAGATTTTGCAAAAAGTTCTTAGGTAAGAAATCCAACTTGAACACTCCTACTAACTTAGGTAGTCACTTTCAAACTCAAGTCATTTTATGTTGAAAATGACTTTTTAATTAATTTTCTAATAATAATAAAATAGTTTAATTTTAGTTAATATGAGACTTACCAAGGACAAGAAGAGAAAGAGTGATAGAAAGAAGAGCATCTTGGATGAACTATCAAAACTTCCAGTTATGGAGTCCCAAGCTAAGCTTGCCATGCTTGGTGCTGCAAAGAACAAGAACAAAACTGGCCGGAGCATCACCGGCAGGCAACTATTTCCCGGCAGTCTCTGGTAAAGTGTCACAAAAAGTACCAAGTAATGTACCATCCCCAATGAAAACATAAGCACAGCACACTCTCTCCATCCCATTTGGGCTGCAGCTCTAGCCCCAACCAAGTTCCCAATCACCGATAACTGGCTAGCCGGATTAGCCACAGTCGATAAAAACCTCTTCCCTTTAGTGAACCACTGGCCATAAATCTTAACATCAAGAACAAATATGGGCACAACAAATGCCCACCAAAGTACAACATAGTAAATAGTCTTTGGACCAAGAAACGGTGAAGATTGAAGCAAGAGAAGCCATGAAATCCAAGGGGCAAAAAGGTAATTTACACCAATATGGTTCAAGTACTCATTTTTAACCATGTTTGATAGTAAGATACATCTAAGAATGTACAAGAAGGAAAGGGAGACTAGAGTGAACAAAGATAGTGACCAAAGAAGAATAAAAGCTGTGGAGGGTAACATTCCGAGCATGCGCCGATACGCATGCGCGTTTTCCGGTGGATCGGCTAGGGTTTTCCACAGTAGGGTTTGACAACATAAAGAGAGACTGATTCTGAAGTAGCCTGCATGACACCTAGTCAAGATAGGGAAGACCACACCTTTAACTACAATGGAAATGCGATTATTGTCGTCGGTTTTGATGATCGTTGCATCGATCGTGAGCTCGGTGTGCGGTTGAGATTGTTTTTCTTGCATTGCTGTGATCATACTAATTAAGGTTGTAAGAATGGGATAGGATAGATAGTACTGGCTATCAATGGGAACTTATGGGGAGTATTTATAGAAGTTGATGATGTGTGATAAGTGGATATTTTCTTTGTATAGAGTTAGGTCTTTGAATTTTGCGTGAGGCTAAAGGCGGCTGATAAATCGGCTGGACTATGTGGACTCTGAGTCGATCATGACACTTTTGAGCTGTTTTTCTGCTCTTTGGAGATAAAGTTCGTATCTTTTGGGACCCATTGAGCTCGGCTCTTCAGCTTATCAGACTTGACTTGGCTTTGGTTGATTGAGACTTGAGATAAATACGAGTAAACATTGAAAATCTGGATTTGGAACCATTGCTTCGTTGCAGGCAAAGACGAAGGCCAAATTAACATGATCAACAAGCAGGAGGCAGGAAACATGACACCCTGATACTACTGACACTTATTTATAGTCACTCTGCATAGCAGTCGGGCTACACAAATGAATAGCTACCGCTAATAAAAATATAAGGTTGAAAAGACGATCATACCTTAATAAACTATTAACAGACAAAAATATCAGATGTGAATGAGGCAAAGTTAGAGACAGATATTATTGGAGGTCTAATCCAAGTTTATAGAATATGGTTTTGCGGCAAAATGAAGAAGATTAACATCTTCATTTTAAATTTCGATCCATAAAAGCAGGGCCGAAATAGAATGCCTAAAATATCCAACTAGTCATACTTTACATCATGGACCGAATTGTACTCAAAGTATTTGTCCCATTTTATCACCTAACACCGGGCGCGATTCCAGAATTCAGGATTTTGGAATTGCGTGGATTTATAGTGGGTGACTTAGGTAAAGAATTTTTTTTTTTTTTTTTGAAAATTCTGAAGTAGTCCACCTCAAATAAACCTAAATCCGCCCCTGCCTAGCACGGCGTTATAAATTGTTAACCGAGATTGTAGTCCACATAAAGTGGGAGACCTAGTGTTTGGTTTATAGTACATGGGAGGACACATATACTATGGTTCAACTTCAATATTGGGCCCGTACGCCACTATATCTTCTCAGAACCAACTAGCGTCCAACAAGTTGGTTATCCAAGTTGTAAAAATTAGCTTTTCCCATTCTATTTTCTTCTTCTTTTAGGTTAAATAGATTTTTTTACAAGATACCCCAAATCTCAAATAATCTTACATAATACTCCCTCCGTCCCTAAATAATTGTCCCATTTTTCCTTTTTCTTTGTCCCAAAAAGTTAGTCTCATTTCCAAAATTAAAGTTTCAAAATCACTAAATTTTCAAAACTTGTAACATTTAGGGACAAGTATTATATAACGGCGGTGTATATTATCAATAATTTTCAAAGCGTTCGTAAAAATAACCAAAATTAAAGCTTCAAAATCACTAAATTAAAATGTTTGAAAAGTTAAATGTTGTATTCATTTTCTCATTCAATAATTAGTAATTTCTATGTTGTATAAATGTTAATCAAATTCAATAATAAAACTGAGAATTTCACAATTCAATCTTTTTCTTATTCTTATATTCCCTCCGTCCCATTACAAATCACACATTTTCTTTTTTGGACGTTCCAATACAAATCACACACTTCTTAAAATGGAAAGTTTTTATCACTATTTCCTCCACTCATTTTCTCTCCTACATTATTTTAATACTCACAACACCATTATAATTTACTATTTCCTCCACTCATTCTCTCTCCTATTTTACTTTTACACTCACAACATTTATATCATTATTTTTTTCCTTAATCCACACGTGTACAGTAACGGAATGAATTGTAATGGGTCGGAGGGAGTATATGGTATCAACGGGGAGTCCATTTTGGGGGAAACTTGTTTCTCCATAAGTTATAAAAAGTCAACTTTCTAATTTTGAGTTTCGAGCGTAAAACATTGAGTTTCGAGCTTAAAACACTGAGTTTAGGCGTTAAAATACCTAGAAGTTAAAACATCGAGTTTAGGCGTTAAAACAACGAGTTAAGGTTAGTAACTAAAACATCGAGTTTATGTCTTAAAACACTGAGTTTTTGCCTTAAATTTTTTAAAAACAAGACTTTTTATAAGTTTGGGTGAAACAGAGTTCCCCCAAAATTTTCTGATCAACGGGTCCGTCCTAACAGTTAGGGGCATGTTAGGATTTAAGATAAGGCCATAAAATTAATTTAAAAAAATATATAAAATTTTAAAATATAAATAATATATTGTAGATATATCTTGTACATATATTTCTTACAAATGATGGCTCCCATTAGATTAAGATGTAACACTGTTTGCATTTAAAGAGGCTCGCCGTTGAGGAGGGTTAGTAGGAGGCGTTGATGTTTTTCATTGGGAATTAAGGGCGGATAGACTCTTTTGATGACTACTATGATGAAAAAGATGAATTTATCCTGTGTACAAAAAGAAAATGCAAAAACGCGCTAAAGGTTGGATCCGATGTCAGAGGATCTATAAGATACCGGGGATAGCTTCTTCTTTTTTTTCCTTCTGATCGCGCAGGAAAGCGTGCTGGGCTCAGTTCGTGTGTCCAGCGAATGAATGAGCTAGCTTGTGATCTGCACACCACAAGAAATAACAGTGAAACTGCGCCGGGGGTCTTCCGGCAAGCCCTTCCGGCGTGAGAGTAAGATTATGGACTGGAAATATGGTGGTCAAAATATGGAGTGTGTGTGTGGGTACGTGAATATGCAATAAAGCATTACCCGTGTCCATAATGTTATTCTCTTATTTATAGTGGGAGTAGTGGTATTAGGGTTTTTACCAGAGCCGTTGGATTGGATGGCTATCAGCCGTTGGATCAGCTCCATCTCCCAGGCGTACACGTGTCGTGCTGGTACTGGTTCGTCTATGCAAGGACGCTGCCACACCTGACACTGATAAGCAGTTTGCCTTATAAGGGAAAGTCAACCTGTACGCCTCTTGGAGTTATTACTGTTTGCATGATTGCACGTGTAACAAAGCACTGTGGCAGGTCTGACATTATCCCAAATTAGCTAAGTAATCAATCTTACTGAAGAAGCTTAATAGAAGAGACGACCTGGAGCTGTATGTCCAGTCGGGTCGTCTCTTCGAGAGATGGCTTCGAGGAGCATGCGATATTGAGAGTTGGTCGTTCAATGACGACGTTCACTATTGTAAGAGATAAATTAGGCACGACTGGAAGGCTCGTCGTTAGATGGGTCGTGGCACATTGGAGACGACCTCTTCCTGACGTATCGACGGGCTGAAGTCCAAACTTTAGTTAAAAGGAATATTGGCCCGTCGTTTGGACGGGCTTGATCGCTCAATGGCGACGACCGCCATCCGTTGTAAGACGGGCCCATACCCTGGCCTTGATTTGGTTAGTCGTAGTTGGTCCTTTGGTGGGCCCGCTGGGCCCCTTGGCTCGTAGTATAATATTGGACTTGGCCCATCACATATTATTCCGTTCAGTGGCCCCCAACTCATGGTCGTCTTGACGGGCCAGGAGTTGTCGTTTTCCCTCCAAGACTGGCCGTACAACCGTCAGTTTGAATTATGAATTATGGTGACGTCAGCATTGATGACGCGGATGGTTGGGATTTCTCCCTTAGTTGACACGTGTCCTTTGAGGGGACATTCTCCTCGGAAGTTGTAGAGGGTATTTAATGCCCCTCATCATTCCGCCGTTTGGGTTCCCAAGCACAGTCCCTCCATATTCTTCTCATATAAAAGCCTCCTCCCTCCTACATTTCGAACTTTCCACACCTTTGATAAGTGAGAGCAAAGCAGCAAGAGGCGATTTCCGGCAACCCACAGAAAGAACTCCGGCGAGAAAGAACCACCGTCCCCGGCGGCCGTAATTGCTCTGGCAACCCCGTTTGTAAGGCATCTGGGAGCTTGGATAAGAGACTTCTTTGATCTCCCACCGGAAAATTCATCGGAAAGCATATCTCCCACCCCTTTACCAGGTAATTTCTTCATTTATTCTTCGTTATCTGGGTTTTTCTTTGGGGCTTTGGAACTTAGAGTCATGGGACCCAGAACTATCAGCTTTGAGAGAGGTGTTAAGTTTGGTTTTGGGATAAATCAAAGAGTTTATAAATGTGCTAAGGGGGTTTGGAGAGAGATTCCGTTGCCTGAATGTTCTTCGATCTTGGTTAAGTTCAACTTTGAAGACGAGCCTTTGGGGTTCCCAGAAGGTGAGGTTCTAGGTGACTTTGAGGATGGAGACCCAATGATAACCCCCTTTAGGTCGATGAACGATCTGCCCAACCACATCAAGACCCACTACTATTTGTCCCGTCGTGATTCACTTAGGGATTTGATTTTAAGGGAATCTAGGTCGCCCCTAGGTAGGTCGTCGTCTGTGGAAGTTAGGACTGATTCCCCCTTTCTTTCTCCTTGTTTTGTAGACATGGATCACGACGGGCGTCCTAGCCGTCTGGCCCCAGAAGCCAACGAGCCGAGCACAAGTGCAAGGGGCAATCAGGCAGCTAAAGCCTATCACACCTTTGTACGAGTTGGATCAACTGACAGTGAATTTGGAGGTGGGGCAGGAGGGAATTGGGCCATACCCAAGATCGAGCTCAGGAAGCCGAATGTTGGGAAGCAAATGATCGACGCTCTACGAGGGTCGTACAGAGTTCAAGCTTCGACCTATAAGCTGGAGCATCTCAGCTTGTCGGAGTACGAGCCCCGTCGTCAGTCCCTTTTAGCTAGCAAGGAGAAGGTGGCCTTTTTCTACAAACAATTTGAATTTGGCCTGAGGTTGCCTCTAGACCCCTTCATTAATGAATTCTTGGAGGACTCAGCCTGTGTGCCCATGGAGGTTAGTGCCAACACCATCAGAATCTTATCCAGCTTCGCCGTCGTCTGTAGATTCCTTGGCTACGAGCCATGCAACAAAGTGTTCCGCCATTACTACCGGGTGACTAAGAGTACCTCCAAGGACAAAGGGAAGTCTATTGTGAGTGTCTCTTCAATCAAAAACACAAAGAACTTTTTCTTGGATATCCCCAACAAGGTGTATGGTTGGGAGAACCATTTAATTTTGGTGGAAAGCCGAGTGGGATGGCAGTTTCCTCATCCAGCGGGTAACAAGGTCGTCGCTGATAAGTATATCTACCAAGCTCCGTGGGCCGAGGAGCTGAAGAAAAAGATTGATGATTTATTGGATCTTGGATGGGTCTCGTACAAAGACATAGAGGCCTCCCAATGGAGATATATCAGGACCGGCATGATGTCTAAGCCGGCGATGGGGCCTGAACCTTTGGTGAAGATAAGTTTAGATGTTCGCTATCCCGTCTGGGTCGTCCATAATGAGCTTGCTTTTAAAGATAATTGTGTGACTTGCGCGGCGTCGCGCGTTAGCCGTCCTGAGGAGTGTTGTGAACACTTAGAGATGAATGGGGGTTGGGTTCTTGAAACCTTTTCTCAATTCTTATACTTGTCTCTCGTCTCTTCGTGAATAAAACTAACCCTTGTTTGTCTTTTTGCAGCTCTTACTCAGTCCGACGTAGACAGAATTGAAAAAAGAATAATGGACGGAGCCATCCGAGCTAGTGATAGGGGGACCAAGAAGAAGGAGAGGGCCGTCACCCGTGCCATCGTTGATCGTCAGGAGAAACAGGCGACGAGGAATGATGAGCTCCCAAAAGATCCTGAGGGAGCAATTCCCCTGATTGAGAGAGAGCCCGTCGCTGGGGGGCTCAATACTGGAGGTCGTCAAGCCATTGTTGACGCGCCTGAAAGAGCTGTTGGGACCGAGGGTGATGCAAGCGTCGAAGCTTCGGGAGCGCAACTGATCGTTGTCGACGAGACGGTGGGGAGCACAGATTCAAACCTTGAAATGGGTGACGCCTGCGTCCAAGGCTCCAGAAAGAGAAAAGATCACCCCGCCGGCTCTGAGGGGAGAAGGAGCAAGAATAAGAAGAATAACGACGATCCTCCCAGCTCGTCGGATCCCTCCACTCCAAAAGCCGATGCTCCTGGCTCGTCCTCAACGGTCCTGTCTAAGGCGAAGGCCAAAGAGATGGCGGCCTTGATTGCTAAAGCCTCCCCAATAGCTGGGATCCCCTACCTGCTAAGGAATGGCAATCCACTGTTGTTGGGGACGGCCCTGACCAGGCGTGGCCGGGACGTCGAGCTAACCCGTCAGATGAGGGATGCCAAACTTTCTCCCGAGACTTTCCATGCCCGTCTTGGGCTGATTCAGACTGAGGTATTTCAATTTAAATTTGTGTTTCTTCTCGTCTTTTCACACTTAGGTTAACAGTTTTGTTGTGGCAGATGTCGTCGATGATGGACGCAATGACTGCTGATTATAGAGATTGCCTTGACGCCGAGCTACGGGCCAACGAGCAACTGATTAAGGCCGTCGGCGATAAAGGGACGGCGGAGCAGAAACTGAAGGAGGCGGAGACCAACGTGGGTGAGCTTACCACTGCCTACGAGCTCTTGATGGGTGATAAGAATGACCTTTTGAAGGAGGTTGAAGCTCTGAAGGAAGGGAAGGCCAAAGCTGAAGCCGACTCAAAGGTATTTCAGGACGGTCTTCGCGTTTGTGAGAACAAACTCCAGAGGGCGATGGCCAGCTTTGACTCCACTCTTGCCCAGATTGAAGGAATGAAGACGTCCCATGAAGCTGCCTTGACCAAAGCTGGATTTGATGCCGTGGATAAGTTCAAGAAGAGTGTTGAATGCCTCCAGCTAATCACTAATCATGCCAGTGGATTTTTCAAGGATGGGGCTAAGCACATGGCAAGGCGGCTCTTGCTGGATCCTGCGACGAAAGACCTCCTCTCTGTTCGACAATTGGCCGACCTTTGTACCGAAGGAGCACACGACGACGAAGCTCGTACGGTTCATCCCCTCGTTCCTTATATTGCCAATGACCTCCTTATTATAAGGGAAGATGACGCCAAGGTCGGGAAGGAAGAGTGGCCTGTTCCTGCCGTCGTCCCAAAGAACTTCGATGCCTATTATGCTCATTTTGTTGAAGACGGCCCCGATCCCGATGAAGTCCCGTCCGATGGCGGTGCCGACCCCCAGTGATTGATTTCTTTGAGATGTTTTGTAATGTCCCAAACAATGTTCCAACTTGATTTGGTTGTCTTAAACAATGTTTCATTTGATTTGGTTGCGGTTCCAAACATTGTCCTAAAACAATTTTAATTTTTGTAATGTAATCGACCTGTTTTCTCGTCGTTTAGAGGGGGTCGTATGTACAATGTTTGCTTGTTTTATGTAAGTTTATCTAATGCCTTTGCTTTCTGTTTGCTAATCTGTTGTTAACGTAGATGGCATGTGATAACTTTATTTTGGTGAGTAAGTTTGAGGACAAATGTGAATGGTCGTCGTTAGTGACGACCAGAACTTAGGTCGTCCTAATGTGGCCGACGCTTGTTCGCCCTTGTATTTTCTCAACTTCTCAAAGGCTCGTAGGAATAGTACGAAGGTCCGTAGGTTCTTGCTCGTAGGCAAGATTCCGTGGACGAGTCGTCATATTCCGTTATAGCGTTCGACGAAGTCTGGCTTCGTCTAACCTTTATACTTGGCTAAAGTGAGTGTAAGTGCCAAAGTCTTTTGCTTTTGACTGATCTTTATACTTGATCAAAGTAGTTGTGAGGGTCGAAGTCAGGCCTCAACCGTTCTAAACTTGAGTTTGTAACGGACGAGTTTCAAAGAAGTGATGGGTTTCCATTGATAGATTGTTCAACGATCGTACATTGACAACTCTCACTTTATAAGGCTTCTGGGATTTATAGATTATCCCTTACAACTTTCAAAAATACAGACTTCCAGAATTTTCACAAAATGGCAACAAAAGTTTTAACTAAGAATCACAGATAGGGTGCCCTGAGGGCGCTGGATGTTGACGACGACGGTCTCAAAAGTAGTACTTCATAAGGTGATTGGCATGCCATGGATGCTTAAGATGTTCACCGTTTGGCTTAGCTAGGCGGTAGGTTCCTTCTCTGACCACACTGGTGACAATGTATGGTCCTTCCCAGTTGGGAGAGAGTTTGTTTTGACGGGCTTTGAGTCCCGTCGCTTCGATCTTTCTAAGAACATGGTCGCCGACTTTAAAGAACCTTTTCTTCACCTTCTTGTCGTGGTAAGCCTTGGTTTTCTTTTTGTAATTCTCCATCCTTAGCTGTGCGTCCAATCTTCGCTCGTCGACAAGGTCCAGGTCGACCTGTCGGTTATGGATATTCTTTTCTACATCGTAGAGAGCAACTCGGTCTGTTGGAAGCTGAAGCTCGGCGGGAGCCATGGCCTCAGAGCCATAGGCCAAAGCAAATGGGGTTTCCCCCGTAGGCCCCCGGGTGGTTGTGCGGACTGCCCAGAGTGCCGAAGGTAGTTCGTCCAACCATCTTGTGCTGCGTCCCTCAAGATTTTTACACAAGGCAGACAAGACGAGCTTGTTTGCCGCTTCAGCTTGCCCGTTGCCTTGGGGATAGGCAACAGACGACTTAGAGTGTTTGACGCCCATTCTGTTCAACTCTTGCTCAAACTTCCTTGAGAACTGCAGGCCGTTGTCCGAAACAATTACCCTTGGGATTCCGAAGCGACACCATATTGAATCATGGATGAAGCTTAGGGCATTGTTTTCAGTAATCTTGTTTAAGGCCTTGGCCTCCACCCATTTTGAGAAATAGTCAACCGCCACAATCACGTATTTAACTCCTCCCTTGGCCTGTGGAAAAGGCCCAATTAGATCAACTCCCCACATATCAAACGGCCAAGCAGCCATGACAGGGGTTTGCTCGGTCGTCGGGAGTTTGGGAAGGTCGGCGAAACGCTGGCAGGTATCACACTTTCTCACAAACTGTTTTGCATCTTCACGGAGGTGGGGCCAGTAATACCCCATGGTGATTAACTTATCAGCCAAAGTGCGAGCCCCAGGGTGACCTCCGCACTCTCCTTGATGTACCTCGAAGAGTAGTTGTACGACCTTGTCAGGGTGGACGCATTTTAACAACGGTCTGGTGATGGACCGTCTGTATAGCTCTCCTTCTACGACCGTGAACCTGGCCGCCTTTCTCTTAACTTGCCGTGCTAAAACCTCATCAGATGGCAGCTCATCCTTTTCAATAAACGCTTTAAGCTCGTCGATCCAACACTTCGGACCGTCTCCAACGCACATAACCCTTACCCGTTCATAAGCTGGTTGATCGAGATAGGCCAAGTGGTGGCCATGCTCGTCCTCAGGGAGTTGATCTGTTGCCAGTTTGGAGAGTAAGTCGGCGTGTTCATTGTTCTCACGAGCAATTCTCTGGATTGCCCAAAATTCCAATCCCTGAATCAACTCGCCGACCAAAGTACGGTATTTCTGAAGGGTTGAGTCGACGACCTGATAGTCGCCGCGAACCTGGTTCACGATCAATTGAGAGTCACAAAAAGCTGCAATTTTGTTGGCTCCAAAGCACTTGGCATATTCAATGGCTGCTATAAGTGCTTCGTACTCCGCTTGATTGTTTGATGCCTGGAACTTGAATCTTAACACTTCCTCAAAGACTCTTCCGCTTTCTGGTTCGACAAGAACGATCCCTGCCCCACTCAGATTTCTAGTTGCCGATCCGTCTGAATAGATTTTCCAACATCCCGTAGGCAAAACTAACTCCGCTGGTTGGTCACTGACTTCCTTTCCCTTGCTCACTTTCTTCTGCGGCCTTTGATCGTCGTCAATAGTGAACGACGTTTCAACTAGGAAGTCTGCCAGGGCCTGTGCTTGCAAAGTCTTTCTTGCCACATAACGAATATCAAACTCTGTCAGCTCGATGCTCCAATTGAGTAGACGACCAGAGCTCTCAGGGCGATGCAATATCTTGCGCAGTGGAGCGTCGGTGTAAACAACGATGGGATGAGCAGAGAAGTATGCTCGTAGCTTTCGTGCTGTGATGACGAGAGCATAAGCGATCTTCTCCGCGTTGAAATAGCGGGTTTCCACATCCGTCAAAGCTTTACTAACATAGTAAACTGGCCTCTGTGTTCCATCCTCCTCCCTAACCAACACCGCGGCGACGGCCTTGTCACTAGCTGAGAGATAGACGTAGAGATCTTCTCCTGCGACGGGGCTTTGGAGGAGGGGTGGGGAGCCGAGATACTCTTTCAGCTGTTTAAACGACTGAGAACACTCTTCTGTCCATTTGAAATCCCCAGTACCTCGGAGAGCCTTGAAAAAGGGAAGCGACCTTTCGGCAGACTTGGCAATGAAACGACCTAAGGCCGCTACTCGTCCATTCAGGCGTTGCAACTCCTTGATGCTCGTAGGCTCTGCCATGTCAATCAAAGCCTTGATTTTTTCAGGATTGGCTTCGATTCCTCGTAGTGAGAGCATAAACCCCAGAAATTTTCCTGCAGCAACTCCGAAGACGCACTTTGCTGGGTTGAGGACCATATCATTAGCTCGTAGATTGGTGAAAGTCTGCTGGAGGTCGTCGACGTGCTTCCTCTTCTTGGACTTGACAACCATGTCGTCAACGTATGCCTCCAGGTTGTCGCCGATCTGATCTTTGAAAACTTTATTGATCATCCTTTGGTATGTGGCCCCGGCGTTTTTGAGCCCAAAAGGCATCTTGGTGTAACAGTAAGTTCCCCCCGCAGCCTGAAAGGCCGTCTTCGGAATATCTTCTTCGGCCATCTTTATTTGGTGATAGCCAGAGTATGCGTCGAGAAAGCTCAAAGTCGTATGTCCGGCCACAGAGTCGACGAGCTTGTCGATTCTGGGCAAGGGGTAACTATCCTTGGGGCATGCCAGGTTTAGATCGGTGAAATCTACGCAGAGTCTCCACTTCCCATTTGGTTTTTTCACAAGAACCACGTTAGCCAACCAAGTCGTGAACCCAGCGTTCACAATAATTCCAGCCCTCAGCAACTTCTCAATCTCTTGCTTTATAGCAATCTCTTTTTCAGTTGAAAAAACTCGGCACCTTTGCTCTTTGAACTTCACAGTAGGGTTCACTCCAAGCCTATGAACTGCCACGTCCTCTCTAATTCCCTTCATATCTTCCACTTTCCAGGCGAAAACATCGAGGTTCTGTTTGAGTAGGGAGATTATCTCTTCCCTCTCCTCAGTGCATAACTGAGACCCCAGTTTGATTTTCTGCTCTGGATAGCTAGGGTTAATGACCAGTTCAATTAGCTCGTCGGCTGGTTTCATCTCAGCGGCGTCGTCCCTAAAGTCCATGGATTCAATGACGATCTCTTTAATTTTTCTTCGACCTTCAGGTGTCAGATCTGGTACCTCGTCGTCAATCAATCTATCCAGCTCGGCCCCCGATTCTTGGGCGACCAAAAGTTGTGGCTCTGTAACTTGGTCGTCCATGAATACCTCTTCGAAGATCTCGGGGTCGTCGATACACTTGATTGTCGAGATGCTGGCGTACGAGGTCGTCGTTTGTTTGACAGATTTTGAGAGCTTCACCATGTGATCTGGATCGTCGATTTCAATGCTCCGCTTTGCCCTCAGCACGTGCTCTAGGAATTCTGGGGCCGTCCCCAACACACATCCCACTCCAGCACGTGAAGGAAATTTGACTCGTTGGTGGGGAACTGAGGCGACGATCCCCAAAGCGGCTTGACCAGGTTGGCCAAGAATTGCATGGTAGTCACTGACGACGTCAATCACAATGAAAGTTACTGTTTTGATGGTTCTCAAAGGATGTTCTCCGATGTCAACTGGGAGGTCGATCTGGCCTTTCGCGTCGACCCTATGGTTGGTGAATCCCTCCAGACGACCTAAGTAGGGACTTAGGCGACTGTCGGGTCGATCCATCTCTGGATGATTTTCTTCAAACTGAAACACTCCTCGGTGTCATGTCCCTTGTCTCTGTGGTATTCACAATACTTGTTCATGTTTTTCTTCCCCTTCCCGTTGGGGTTCATCTTTGACGCCGGGCCAAAATCCACGTTGCTCAAAATTTCTGCTCTAGACACGGTCAGTGGAGTGTACGACTCTGGGACCTTTTCGGCCTTTACCTGTTTGTTCTTCCCCTTTTCTCCAGCCTTGTCTTTCTTAGATTTTGCCGTTTCCACCTCGTCGACGGCCTTTCCCTCTCGCTGCAGCTTCCTTTCTTCAGCCTCGGCGACAGCGTACGCTTTGGCGTAAAGGTCTTTTCGGGACTTGGCTGGGTGGACTTGTAGCTCGTAGTCCAGAGTAGAGGAAACAACACCGTGTCTGAAACAATTTATAATCTCTCTGTCGGTCAGGTCTTCATCGATTTGGTCAACCAATTTCTTAAATCTTTTGAAATAGCTCATAGAACTTTCACTAGCTCCTTGTGAAATGTTACTGAGATCGTTGACTGTTTTACGACGCTCTCCTGCCGTCGCGAACCTTCCCAAAAACTTTTCCGCATTTGTTTCCATGACTCGATACTTCCCTTGGGTAGGCTTCTGAATCATCTTAAAGCAGCATCGATCAGTGTGCTCATAAGGGCCTTACATATGATGTCGTCGTGGCCTGAAGCTCTCGCCACTACGTACATCTGTGCCTCAAGGTGTTGTATGTGGTCGATGGCACTGGTAGAGCCGTCGTATTGCTTAAGGTCGGGAAGCTTAAAGCCTGGCTCTGGGGTCCCGTTTCCAACATCCAGGGTGCCAAGGGATTCATAGTGCCGCCATCATCTTCCGAGTCGTCGCTGTGATGATGTGTCGCCATTTCGCGAGAAAAAATTCGATTTTTCGCGTTTCTTTGAAAAAAACCAAATAAAACCCGTGAAAAAGAACGGAGTCGCCACGCCATTTTTGTTTTAAGGGCAAAAACTTTGAAAAAAGCCCGAGATCAGAAATTTGGGTTCGGAGGTCATGTTACACGCCGGGAAGGACGTTAGTGTGCACCCGGAATGCCTCGTAAAACGAGTCTTCCAAGCTGAAAATCATTTGTGTGTGTGTGTGTGTGTTTTGGCCAAAATAATTTGAAACTCAGAAAAGTAAAAATTGGGATATCTTTTTAAGACTTTAAACTGATCCCATGATTTTTTGGAAGATTTTTGGATTGAGATTTGGTACTCAAAAGACCTTTTGAAGTTGAGAGCCACT
The DNA here is from genome assembly GCA_022495995.1 of Adenophora triphylla var. japonica. Classification (NCBI taxonomy): domain Eukaryota; kingdom Viridiplantae; phylum Streptophyta; class Magnoliopsida; order Asterales; family Campanulaceae; genus Adenophora; species Adenophora triphylla. The sequence goes on along the minus strand of JAFEMH010008274.1, from coordinate 14,317 downwards.
TCTGCCAGAATGAAAAAGGCAGTGGACCTTTGATTTTGAAATGGATTCAAGGGTCTTAAAAATTCATAATCTGGATAAACTCAGAGAATGAAAGTTGTTCCAGACACCTTATATAAGATTTGTGCGAAGGAATTTTCCATTTTGGAGAAGATTTGAGGGGTCAAAACCTTCTGGAAACCTCAGATATGAGATCTGGATTCCCAGAAGCTGATGAACTAGCCTCTGAAAGAAAATTTGAAAAGAGGAGTTTTACTCACCCAAAAAATAAAGTAAAAATATGTATGGAAAGATCTGGATGTTGGCTACAAAAAGTGTTTTGTAGTCAACACCAAATTCCACATTTATCTGTGTTCAAAAAATTAGACCATGGACTGAGGTCTGAGGAAATTGCTACTGGACAGCAACTTCTCAAGAAAGAAAATATGATTTTAAGGGGGGGTTTTGCATCCATGCTTGTCCCCATTTCCCTAGGTTTTGGTTAGTGATCACTTGAAATTTTAGTGGTGAATCAACTATACCAAACCATCCTTGGGGTACATTAGGACTAAGCACTTCATTTGCTTGGGAAGGGGAATTTTATCCTTTGAAAATGAGATTTGATGCTTGAAAATGGTTTTTAGGGTTTTGAAAATGCATTTGCAAGAAAACAAGAACAAATTAAAGAAAATGTTGATCCTTGTAGAAGATCATCCATGGAGATGGACTTCCATGGTGATATTCTTGGATCTTAAGACAAGAAGAAGAATGAACTACATTTTGTAGTTTGAAGATGCATGCATGGATGAGAGATTTAGGGTAAGAAGAGGGAGGTTATACCTATCTTCTTTGTATTTTGAGGATTTGGCTTGAATATTTGAGTGTTTGAGGCTTGAATGTGTTTAAGGTTTGAATTTGAGAGTGAGTGTGAGTTGGGAAATATTCAAGAGAAAATGGTGACAATTCAAGTGAATTCTCACTGTTTTCTCTCTATATTTCGCCAGAGGTTCAGTGCAAATTGTGTTGTGGCCCCCTTATTTTTGTGACTGGAGGGCTCAATTTATAGCCCTCTGAATTTTACAAAGATGTCCGCGCGGATGGGATTGGTGGCGTGCACTGTTCATTAAATGCAGCTCCAGGCTTTGGACACAAGGAATAAAATTCAAAAATATCGGCGAAAATGTTTTTCAACTTATCGCTTTCGGGATTTTCTTAATTCTTTTGCTTTTTAAGATTCCTTTGAAGGTTTATCTTTAAATAGCAATGCCCATTTTGCCCTCACTTTGTTAGAAATGTTAGGATTGTTAGGAATTGTTAGAAATGTTATAACTTTCGTTAATTTTCTAACGAAAATTCTAACAAGCTCAAATTGGAGCACTTACAGTAGCCCCTCGGCGACGGCGCTTTCAAAGGAAGCGGGGTCGTCGATAAGAGTAAGGCTCCATATTTGGCGGGATGATCGAGTGATCGGGTGGCTGAACCTATTCAATAGGCTACCTACGTATCCCGAATGGGAATCAAGCCAGTCGTAGTTCGGGTCTTTGACCCTGGAGATGATGGCGTTTTAGGTGCCTCGAACCTGATGAGCGAGTTCTGCAGTTGGTTGCTGGAGAGAAACTCTGCTGGGGATAAGAGATGACCCTTTTCGGTCGGATGGCTATCCGCTCTGCTGGGGATAGGAGATGACCATTTTCGGTCAGATGGCTATCCGCTCTGCTGGGGATAGGAGATGACCATTTTCGGTCTGATGGCTATCCGCTCTGCTGGGGATAGGAATGACCATTTTCGGTCTTTGCTGGGGATGATTGCGATTTATCGCTTTCCTAGTGATAGCGTCTTAGGTGCCTCGAACTTTGGAGATGGCGTTTTAGGTGCCTCGGACCTTGATGATGGCGTTTTAGGTGCCTCGAACTTTGGAGATGGCGTTTTAGGTGCCTCGGACCTTGATGATGGCGTTTTAGGTGCCTCGGACCTTGATGATGGCGTTTTAGGTGCCTCAAACCTGGACAATGATGGCTTTTTAGGTGCCTCGGACCTGGATGATGATGGCGTTTTAGGTGCCTCGAACCTTGATGATGGCATTTTAGGTGCCTCGGGCCTGGATGATGATGGCTTTTTAGGTGCCTCGGACCTGGATGATGATGGCGTTTTAGGTGCCTCGAACCTTAATTTGAAGAGGCCTTTCGGTGGACTTCGTCTGCTGCCGAAGGAGAGGGTGACCGTTTTGGTCGAGGGGCTGGACCTAATGATAGGCTACCTACGTATCCCTAGTGGGAATCAAGCCCTTTCGTAGTTCGAGTACTACTCGAGATTCCGTTGGCTTTTGGGATTCCGTTAACTTTGCTGGGGATTTTGTTAGCCTTTGCTGGGGAAAATCAGACGTATTCGTCTGGGAAATCGGTCTTACGTTTGGACTGCCGTTGGATGATTTTGATGAAAGATACGGGATCTTGTTATCTTTCTCGGAGAGTTCGGTCTTACGTTTGACTGCCGTTGAGGAAATTGATGAAAGATACGGGATCTCGTTATCTTTCTCGGGGAGATCGGACTTACGTTTGACTGCCGGGGGTAATTTTGATGAAAGATACGGGATTCCGTTATCTTTCTCGGGGAAATCGGTCTTACGTTTGACTGCCGTTTGATGATTTTGATGAAAGATACGGGATCTCGTTATCTTTCTCGGGGAAATCGGTCTTACGTTTGACTGCCGTTGAGGAAATTGATGAAAGATACGGGATCTCGTTATCTTTCTCAAGGAGATCGGTCTTACGTTTGACTGCCGTTGAGGAAATTGATGAAAGATACGGGATCTCGTTATCTTTCTCGGGGAAATCGGTCTTACGTTTGACTGCCGTTGAGGAAATTGATGAAAGATACGGGATCTCGTTATCTTTCTCGGGGAGATCGGTCTTACGTTTGACTGCCGGAGGATGATTTTGATGAAAGATACGAGATCTCGTTATCTTTCTCAAGGAGATCGGTCTTACGTTTGACTGCCGTGGAATGATTTTGATGAAAGATACGAGATCTCGTTATCTTTCTCAAGGAGATCGGTCTTACGTTTGACTGCCGGGGGTAATTTTGATGAAAGATACGGGATTCCGTTATCTTTCTCGGGGAAATCGGACTTACGTTTGACTGCCGTTGAGGAAATTGATGAAAGATACGGGATCTCGTTATCTTTCTCGGGGAGATCGGTCTTACGTTTGACTGCCGGGGAATGATTTTCTTGACAAGGGGCTGACTTTGGTTAACTTTGGTTAACTCTGTCAAGTTGGGGACTAAACTGCAGAGTCCCAGATTTTTAAAGGGCAAAAGGGTCATTTTGACCCTGACAATCCTATCCGCGCGGATAGGAGCGTATTCCAGAGGGTTTTAATGAGGGCCAACGCCCTTCCTCTTCCCCATTCAGTTTTTCTGAAATTACGAGAGCAGAGAGAGAGAAACTGCAAAAAACCGCCATTGTTGGGCAAAAAAGCTTCGAAATCTTCCGATTTTCTTCGATTTTCGAGCAATGGAACACGGGGAAGGTGCTTTTCAAGGCCAAGGACGTGGCCCGGTGGCGGAGAGACGATTGGAGCTCGTCCGGATGAGGAGGCACTATACTCTTTCGCAATCGATTGCGGAGGAGCCCTACCCCGATGCTTGGCAACATTGGGCTTCTGATCCGAGTCTCCGAACGGTATTCTTCGAATCTTTTCATTCCCTTTGTTGATTTTTTGCTTGAGATTTGAATTTTGGGTGATTTTTGAATTTTTTTTTTTGAAAATTCGAATGATTGATGTTCTTGGCTTTGAATCTTGATTTTGATGCTTTGCATGTTGTAATGATTATGTGGGTATCCCAAAATATGCATTTTGCTTGGAGAAAGAATTGGCCTTTTCGCCATTTTTTTTTTGTAAATTCGAAAATTATGAATTGTGACTTTGATTTTTTTTTTTTTTTGTAATTTGAATATTGATCTTGATGATATGCATGTTGCAATGAATTTGTTGATGTTTCAAAATGCGCATTTTGCTTGAAAAGAATTGGCATTTTGCCAACATGGGATGATGATATGAATGTATGATTTTTGATTTGATTTTTTTTTTTTGAAAAGTGGGACGGATTTTTCCTCCCGTTGATTGAATGCATGTTATGTATGCATGTTATTTTATGAAAATAGGACGGAGTTTTTACTTCCGTAAGATGTAGGATTTTTTTTTTTTTGAGATGATGAATGATATGCGTGCATGCATAGGAACTTTTTTTTTTTTGAAAATGGGACGGAGTTTTTACTTCCGTAGGAATGCATTTTTTTTTTTGATGAATGCATTGGGATTTGCTGAAAGCTGTTCTCTTTTTTTTTTGTGCGAGAAAAATGGGGTTATGCTCATTGTATGCTGTTATGCTGTCGAATTTTCTTTGAAATTTCATGATGCATATGTATGCTTTGTTTTTTTTTTTTGTGCAAATGCAAATGTAAATTTTTTTTTGACATTTTCTCTTTTTTTTTTTATCGCAGGGTGGAAACAACTACGTTACGGAGCAACTGAACAAGATGAAGACTCGAGGATCGGTGGAGTCTGTAGTTGACTTGTGGGACCGGCTTCCGAATGCGGGCCGAGGAGCTTTGCCGAGTCCGAGACAGATTGTTGTTGAGACCGGGCTTTGGGAGTTTGTTGAGTGCTTGAGGGGACTGGTCAAGTTCCCTAAGAGCAAGGGCCTGATGTTCGCTTTAGCGCAGCACTGGTGGGATGCGACCCACACGTTTCACTTCTTCTGGGGCGAGGCTACGGTTACGCCTTCCGACTATGCTGCGATCACGGGTTTGTCCTTCAACGGGCGCAGCATTGAGTGGCGGGACGGCTACAGTGATGCGGATCTGCAGGCTCTTCTGGGATTTTCCCCTATTCCCAAAAAGGGGATGGGGATGGAGTATGCGGTGGTCTACGGGAAGATTGTGGAGACCATTGTGAGCTATGAGGCTGGGGAGGAGAGGATAGGCGCCGATCAGATTGCCAGGGCCTTCTTGTGGTTTGCTTTTTCGAGCACCCTCTTTGGGCATGCTGAGGGGACGGCAGTCTTTGCCTTGCTGAGGTCCTTGGAGGACATGGAGATGGCTGGAGACGTCTCCTGGGGAGAGGCCGGGCTGGCAGAGCTTTATTTTGCTCTTGATAGGTACAGCCGGAAGGCTGTGAGCTCCTTGTACTGCTTTGAGTTTGCCCTGGAGGTATAAGCTCTCTTTTTGCTTTCCCCTCCTTCTCTTTTTTTTTTGAGCACACACTTTTTCTTTGCACTGGATTGATTTGATTTTTACCTTTCGCAGGTATGGGCGTTGGAGTTTTTCCACGTCACGATGTGGCGACAGCCGGCGGAGTACGTCGGGGCGTATCCGGCCATGCGCTCCTGGTCTAAGCATGCCCGAGAGAAGATAAGCTCCAGGGGGCGTACGACTCTCAGATACGCGGATTGCCTTCCTTTGACGGAGGCTGAGACGGATGAGAGGATGATATTCTATCCCTGGGATCGCTTCGAGGTGGCGCAGCTGAAGGGCGCTGAGATTTGGACTGTGCAGCGGAGGATTCTGAGAGGTCTGACCTGCGATGCCTATTATCTGGGAGAGAGGGTGACGCGCCAGCATGGCGTGAACTCGCCTTTGAGGACACCGGTGGAGCCTCCCGCCGATATGATGCACCCGAGTGACAGATCTGTGACCTGGGATGACTACCGAGCCGGCCAGCACTTCTCGGCATTTGTGGCGACTGAGCCGTACCCCGTATTTGTTTTGAGGAGGCTGAGGATGCCTGTGTTCTGGATAGAGAGGGTCTTGGGATCCCGCGGTACCCTCGGACGGATTTTTCATATATCCAGGATGGGGTCCGATTGAGGGTGCAGATCCCTCAGCCTGAGCGGCTTCCACGAGCTTTCCGGCCTCGTCCGGGTATGAAGGTATGGCTTCACCTTTTCCCCTTCTCTTTTTTTTTTCTTTCCTGTCATCAATTCTCGCTTAAACTGTTTCTGACGCTTTTGCTTTTGTGCAGTTTTCGGAGGTGGTCGTCGAGAAGCTGACGAAGCAAGTGATCGGAGCTAAGAGATTTATCAGGAGGATGGTCGCTTGCGGGGCTCCTCAGGCTAGAGCAAGGCGACCACGGCCGGCGCCTGTCAGACGGGAGGCTTCCCCTATTCGTTCAGAGACTTCTTCAGAGACTCCTCTGTCTCCTCTCATTGATCCCCGCGCGGTGCTGCCTTCGGATCACGTCATTCTCGGGGATCCACACGGGCAGGGACACGTTTGGCAGCATGGTGGGTCGTCTTCGTACGTCCAGGAGTCCGACGCCTTCACCTTCGGATACGATTTTTTCGCAGATCTCGGCTTGCCCTATCAGAGCGTGCCGGTTGGTCCTGACGAGCCTCTTTCTGGAGACGAGGACGATTCTGAGCCCGAGATTTTCAGGGCTCCTGAGGAGGCGGGCCCGAGTCGCAAGAGGGACCGGGGACAGACGTCGGGCGCTAGGGATTCTGATTGATTACCCCCCCCTGATTTTTTTTAGACTGATTTTCTGAGATTTTGAGATTTATGACTGGGATTGAGATTTGTACAGCTTATGCACATTTTTTTTTTGCTCTTTTCTCTTTTCTTTTTTTTTTTGGGATGTAATAATTTAGGATTATTGATGCCTACTTTTTTTTTATTTGATTTTTTTTTTGCATACTCTTCTTTTTTTTGTACACTCCCTTTTTGGAATGTAATAATTTAGGATTTTATTTTTTTATGAATGCAATGCAGTATGAATGCAATGTTGCATGAGCCCTTTTTTTTTTGGCAAGGGTGTTAGTGTTTGGTATATGGACTGGTTTGGGGAGGTTTTTGCACAGGTTTCGAGCAACCGGGACGGAATATTCCTCTTTTGGTGTAGCAGCTTGGACTGTTGCAGATTTTTCTGATGAATGACAATCATGTCCGCGCGGAGGAGTCCTGCATCTGACATTGTCCTTTAATTTTGCTTCAGATCTGGTCTCACTTTATTTCAAATTCAAATATCCTCTTCAACCTCCAGTCCAAACAGCCATTTTCGGGGAGAAAGAGAGAAAAACCATGGAAAACCTTAGAAAAGCTCCATCAAAATTGTCCCAAGAATCCCAAATGTCATTCTTCAACAAGTTCAAGGATTGGTCCCGGGAGATTATGCATGAGAGGAGGTCCTTCTTTGAAGAAAGGTACAAGGTGAAGTGCTTATGGTCTCTCAAGGAATTGATTCCGGATTATGAGCTTTTGAGGGCTTCTTCCTCATTTTGGGACACTAGAAGGCATGTCTTTTGCCTTTCCTTCAACGAGATTGTTCCGACTGTGGAAGAATTTTGGGCCTTGCTTGGAGGTCCGGAGGTGGAAGAGATAGCGGTTCCTTTGCCCGGAGGGGCTTCTTTTGTTGACAGATTGTGCGTCCTCCTTCATCTTTCCCCGGAGGAAGCGCAAGGTATGATCCGTGGTCCCGATCATTTTGATATTTCCGGCCTTCCCGATAGGTTTAGGGGCCTAGGCCTGGTGGATGATGCCTATTGGGATGCCTTTGCACTTTGTATGTTTGGCACCCTGTTCATGGTCTATTCCTTTGGGATTTGCCATCGGTCTTTGCTGGATGTTGTCGTTCACTGTCGCCTGGGCAGAGATGTCGTTCCTTTGATTCTGGGGGAGACTTTTCATGCTCTTGATAGGCTGGCTACCGGAAGGCGGTATATGCACGGGGGCAGCCCGTTCCTCTTGACCCTGTGGCTGATGGAGCGTTTGGGGGTTCTTCGGGAAACTCCCGACATGATCAAGCCTTGGACATTTGCCAGGAGGGGGGTTGCTGTGGATTTTGATGATCAGGGCTCATGGGAGCGTTGGATGGCTGGTCTCCAGACAGAAGATATCAGATGGTCAGTGCCTTGTTGGCGGGTGGAGACTCGCAGAGTGCTTCAGGATGGGTCTCATGTGGTCATGCTTCCGGGGCTTTCTCAGTCCAGCTTCTATATTCCGGCTTTAGTTCTGAGACAGTTTGGCCTGGAGCAGGTTCCTTTGGGGGACTTTGATGATATAGCCACCAGGGTGGTGGCTCCTGTTTCTATGGATGATCCCTCAGTGTTTCCATTTCTTTCCCGAGCATGGAGGTATGATGCCTTTCCTCCTCGGGTTATTCTCAGGCGTCCAAGACCGGTGTTCCTGACCACTTGGTACCTGGATTGGTATGAGAGGCATCTGGGAGAGACTCAGGTGGCTATTTTGAGGCGGCGTGAGGCCATTGTGGGTGCGGAGGACCCGATCAAGCTTCTGAGAGGAGGAGGGCCGAGGCGAGGGCCAACCCTCATGATAGGAGCGGAGACGCTGTGACCGACTATGAGGCTTACGTCAAGAGACAGGAGAGGAGGGCTCCTATGCTACCAGCTAGGCTACAGGAGATGAGAGATGACGCTAGGGCTACTAAGGCCCTGACAGAGGCTGGTTTGATAGATCCTGTTCCTATACCAGAGCTTGGTAGGAGGAAGACCGACATTTTTCCGGTTCAGAAGAAGAAGACTCGAAGGGGGAAGAAGAGGGGAGAGGCCAGTACGAGTGGCTTGGAGTGACTCTGAGTTTTCCGAGTATCCCTTTCTTGCCATGGCAGACACATTAGTTTGATTACGTATCTTAGTTTTCTTTTAGCAGGTTGCCAGTTGTAGGAATGAATCGGGCTTAGACTCATCAAAAAGTTTTTAACTTGTAATGAATATTTGAATTGCTTCAGAGTTTTTCGAGACGCTTTCATGGTCTGATCAGTGTATTGATGTCAAAGTATGATTTTTATTTGTGTTTTAGACCGAACCGTTTCCGGCTGCCTACGTTCCCCTCATTTTGAGGAGCTCAGGTCTTCGTAGTTCAACCCGATTTTTTTTTTTGCTTTTTTTTTTTGTTGTTTTGTTTTTTGTTTTTTTTTTTTTTTTTTTTTGTTTTTTTTATTTTTTTAGTGCAACCCTGTTTTTTACCTAGGCCGCCCTTTTCGGGTTTTCAACCTAGTTGGGTATTACTCTTTTAGCACTCTTTTTTTTTGACTTCTTTTTTTTTCTTTGTTTTACGCGTAGTATCTGCGCAGCTTGTCACCATTCACTGGGTGTACAAAGGGATTCCCGTCGAGGTCTGCAAGTTGCATGGCTCCTCCGGAGAAGATCTTCTGGACGACGTATGGCCCGACCCAGACAGGCTCCCATTTGCCGAGGGGGTTGATACGGACTGGGGGCTTTTCTTTCAAAACGAGATCCCCTTCTCGGATCTCCCGATGCTTTACTTTCTTGTCGAAGGCTCTGGCCATTCTTCCTTGGTAGGCTCGGATGTGTTCCATTGCTTTCAATCGGCGTTCATCTAGCAGGGCCAATTCATCGTGGCGACTCTGGAGCCATTCGACCTCGTTGATCTGGCTTTCCAGCAGTATACGGAGCGAGGGGATCTCTAGCTCGATTGGGAGTACGGCTTCCATTCCGTATGTGAGGGCAAACGGTGTTTCCCCAGTTGCCGTTCTGACTGATGTTCTGTAGCCCCAGAGTGCCAGGTGTAACTTCTCGGGCCAATCTCTGCCTTGGACAGCCATTTTCCGAATGATATTTTCCAGAGTCTTGTTTGCTGCTTCAACGGCTCCGTTGGTTTGTGGCCTGTAAGGAGATGACTTGTGACGGGTTATTCGGAATTCTGCCAGCAGTTTTTCACATTCCCCTTCGAAGTGGGATCCATTATCTGAGATGATTTCGGCTGGCAACCCGTATCTGCATATGATGTTCTCTTTGATGAAGAGGGCTACTTTTCTTGAGTTGAGGATCTTGTAGGATTTTGCAGAGCATCCTTTCCAGTTCCTTGGAAGAAATCGCCAATCTGCGTCTCTTTAGGCTCTTCCGCAGTCCCCAGATTCATACTCGTCAAAATCTCTTCGGCAGCTTGGGCTCGATTTTCCTCTTTCCGGACAACCTGCTTAAAGATCCTCTTTTTTTTTGTCTGATTTTTTTTGTTGTTTAATGTGTCTGCTTCTTTATCTAATGAATTATTATTAAAAAAAAATTTTATTAATTAATTCATCATTAGTTAAAGTGGCAATCAAGGGATACTCAGAAAGGTTCGTCATTTCATTGAAAACGAAAGGGAATACAGTGCTTGCTACAGACTCGTAGTCTTCAGGCGTAAGGCCATCGGACGACCCTAGAGACTCGATCTTAACAAAGAGAGACTGGGAGGACTTGTCCTAGATTGACACAAAGGGACGGGGGACCAATCCAAGCTTGGTGATCATTTCTTCTTGGTTGCGGACGGGCCTGAGAGAGTTTCCCAATTCTTTAGCGGCTTTGCTGTTGGTAGCCTCATGACTCGGGAACTGTACTGTTTTTGTTTTCCTTTCTCAATTGCTGCTATCATCTCTTGGACCGAGCCGAGATCAATCAGGTCTGGTACCTGGACTTCTTCTTTGAACAATTGCTGCATAACCAGACCATCCCAATCATCTGAGGGAAATTCTGTGGCCTTAGCTTTTGGTACTGTCAATTCGAACTCAGGCTTCGGATCTTCCTGGGCAATCGGGTTTGTGGTGGTAAGCTTCTCGAACTGTTCCACCAGGTCAGGCACGCCTCTGAAGGTATACTCACTCTTCATGGTAGTGGTAGCCCCAGGTATCTTGGGTAGGTCCAGGAACATTCTACGGACCGGGTTAGCCTTGGTTCCTCTGAACTTGTTGAGGCTATCCTGTAGCTTTAGCCATTCTTCTGTAGGAGTGGGCTCTGTGATGTTTCCTGGTTGTGTGGGACCCTTTACAAAGTAGTCAGCCAAATTAGGACTGAAGGAGAGAGATTTAGGGTCGTCGACCGGGACCCTTCCTGTGGCAGCTTCAAATCTTTTTCCTTTTGCAGTGTCCACTGAGGAGGCCTCATATCCCAGGCCGTGGCGAGTATTCTGTCCTTTCACCTCGATGAGTTTGTGAGTTCCTTGTTGGTGCTTCCCCAGACCGAGGACAAGTAGATAGCTCATTTTTCTCATCATTTTCAAGACCGGTGGGATTTTATCCCGAGTGACCGTCAGGTCTATGTTGCACACTTGGGCCTTGGGAGGCTCGACCGTGAAGCCCGTTAGCATAAGACCTTCCTCGTCATGTTTGATTTCCAGAATAGGTATTCCGCCCGTATCTGTGCCCTCCAAGGTGACTAAATCCCCATAAATGGTTGTCAGGTCCCCATTCGAGACGAATTTCACACACTGGTGGAGGCTTGAGGCGACCCCCTTGACCTGGTGCAGCCAAGGTCTTCCCAATAAGGCATTAAAAGTGATTGGGATGTCAATAACCTGGAATTCCACAGGTATCAATTTCTGTCCGAACCAGAGGTCTAAAGTGGCGACTCCAAGGACTGCTCGAGATGTTGAGTCGTAAGCTTTGACTGTGAGGGAGGAAGGTTTCAAGTCTGTAGTCTTGATATCAAGCAGGCTCATGATCTTTGCCGGAAGAATGTTCATTCCGGACCCATTATCAACCAGGACCCGAGGGAGGCGTCGTTCATCCAACTGGACTGTGATGAAGAGAGGCTCGTTATGATCAGCCCCAAATTGAGGGAGGTCGAGATCTGTGAAAGTGATTATATTCCCGTAATGGATGTTTCCAATTAGCTGTACCACATCATCGGGAGTAGCATCAATAGGCACTAGAGTGCGAGCCAGGCTTTCTTCCAGCTTCAGCTTATGGGGATAGGACGAAGTGAGTAGAGACCAGAGGGAAATGTTGGCCTGTGTTTGCTTCAACTGGGTGAGCACGGGATCCTCTTTTTCAGGGTCTGGAGTTTCAGCTGTCTTAGCATAGGGGCGGCGATCTTCTTTCGGTGTTTGATCTGTGGCCTTCTTATCTGCCTTGGGATTTCCTTGGAAGATCTGCCCAGATCGGGTCAACAGATTAACTTCCTCATCAGTCGTCTCTTGACTGGATTTCTTCAATGCTGCTAAGTGTAAGTACCCCAATCTGGATCACACCCTTTCACACACACGGGAAACACCGCAGACTCATCAACACAGTCTCGACGACCCCTCTCACTCAAAACCCTCTCTAAACCCCCAACCAAACCAAGGGAGGAGCCTTTCTGGGATAAAAAGGGACAAAAGGACCTTTCGGGAATTTTCAGGAAATTGAGAAAGCAATATTGGTCCGTACGGACCTCTTTGTTGTCATAATTACTGAATCTCCTTAAAGTCCACAATATTCCCTCAAATCCCGGGGAAAATGATTACTCCCCTGCAGAGTTGGTCCGTACGGACCTCTTTGCATGCAAGATGGTCCGTACGGACCTTATTGCTCAGGGGACACCATAATTGCAAATATTCCTCCATCATCACAGATTCCCTCAAATCGAGGAAAACCAAAAAACTGGATTACCAGGGAGGTCCGTACGGACCTCTTTGCACCAAATCTGGCACTATAAATAGAGGGCTCCCCCTCCTCATTTTCACACACCTCCCACTTCTCTCTTCCTCCCTAGGCCTTCTGGCTTCCCCTCTAAGTCCTTTCGAGGCATTCCCGGCCCCTTTCGGATCCTTCCGAGGCCTTCCGAGCTCCCTTGTGGTGCTCCGAAGCCTCCCCGAGCGCTCCCGAGACGCTCCCGCGCTGCCCCGAGGCACTCTCGAGGTACTCTGAGTCCCCTCGTGGTACTCCGAGGCCTTGCCTCGGTCTTTCCACGGTGTCCGGCTCTTTCCGAGTCAAACCGACGATCCCAAACCACGCCGAAACTCCGCCCGAGTGACTCCTGCCACCGCAACGCACGCCGAACCTCTGCCCGAGTGATCCCGACGATCCCCACGCACGCCGAACCTCTGCCCGAACGCAGCCTGCAACCTCAACTCACGCCGAAACTCTGTCCGCAGACAACCGGCATCTCCCGAAGCAATCCCGATCCGTACCGGAACGCTACTCCGACCTCAAACACCATTCCCCAGCGGAAGACAGACGCGAACCAACATTGGTAAGGCTTCCTTCCATTACTATTTCAATACATTTTCATACATAGCATACAATGTAGACATCCGATACAGCATGCATTTTTAAAAGCACACACACACACACACACAACATTTAAAGGATATTAGGGGTATCCGAAAGACTCGTTTTACGAGGCTACTCGGGTGAGCTCTAATATTCTAATATTCTCTTCCCGGGAGTCATCTGACCTCCGAACTCAAAATCTCATCACACAAAAAACAGTTTAAAATTATCTTTAAACTGATGCCCTTTTTCAATGTTTTGGGCTTAATAAAAACGGCGTGGCGACTCTACAAAACAAAAAAAACGGCGAGACACATCGCTCCAACGCGAAAGATGCCAGATGCCGGGGCGCGATTGCGCTGCCTCTCGGATCCGGGTAATTTGGCTTGGCGACTCATTGGGACATTTTGTTTTAAAAAACTTTTAAACAAAACAAAAGATTTTTAAAACGATGATGAGGGTCAAACTTTCATTTTACCCCTTTCTTTAACTGTTGTGTGTGTGTGCACGTGCTTCGTTTTTATTTTACAAAAAAAAATACAAAAAAAAAAATGCATCAATATACATCTGTGCATACATTTAAAATTCTTCAAAAACTCTGTTTTACTCGTAAAAAGAATTTTAGAGACCGCACACTACGCGCACCGCCGCCTCGGTTACACCGCTCTGACTCTACCGCTTCTTGCCTCGGTTACACCGCAGCACTACGCAGCTGCTGCCTCGAGATCTGGCTGCGCACACTACAACCTCGGCCGGAGTGGTCTCAGTTACAGTCCGTTTGGTCTTCCTAGGCCTCTTGGATGCGCACGGGATCATTCCAAACATCCCATCCTAGCCAAGAGTTAACCGTGCACGTTTGAGTCTTGAGTCACACTCTATCCAGACTCGGTTGGTTTTTACCCAGCCCGTGTCATAGAGCCTGGATACATATCCCATGTCGGCCATTTTTTGAGTCGAAGCTCGAAACTCAAGATCCCTTGCGCAAGCAAAGCGATGAAAGGTCATGCTAAAATCTTGACCTGATCTTGATTTCCGAAGCTACACCCAGACGATGTTCCGTCTCGGATATACATCCATGCTCGCGTGACATGACGCCATCATCACGCCTTTGATACGTCGGCCATGACGATGATGACCCATCAACGCCTAACGTCACAGATCCCTTGCGCAAGCAAGGTAAAGAGAGGTCATGCCGAACTCTTGACCTGATCTTGACTCAGTGGCTGCTCAGTTCACTATTCACATGGCTAACGCGTCAAAACGAACATGACAAGCGTTCTCGGTCCTTAGGTTCGATTTTTCTTTTAGGCCGGTGGAAACCGCTTGCACTATAGGACCTCGCCTGGCTGCCC
>JAFEMH010008273.1:0-51866 GCA_022495995.1 Adenophora triphylla var. japonica | reverse complement strand
GTGTGGTTGGTTTGATTTTGGTCCTTTGATCATTGGGAAACAACTTTGGTAAAATTAGGGTTACTGATTTAGTTGCATTTTTTTTTGGTATTTCTTATTACTTATTAGGAGCCACGTTTTTTTAAAGTTGGTTTGAATCCATTTTCATAATTTTCTTTGAATTCAATTTGAGTGGTCCTCATGTTTTTGTTATTTTTATTGATTTTTTAGTGATTGTTCTCCAAAAGTTGTACATTTCTTTTGATTTATGTTTATTTGTTTGTAAAGCACTAGAGGATGGGTGGTCCATTATCACTGAGGAAATATGTGTACAAATAATTAAATAGTTTATATATTAATGTATAATTTTAATAGTACTTCCTTTGTTTCAAAATACTCGATGTTTTACACTTTTTATACATATTTACATTAAGAAATATAACTCAATGTAAGGCAAAATAACTTAAATTATCTTCAGAGCAATTCAATTAATCAGATAATACAATGCTTATAGAGATCTAGACTATTCATAATCATAAATAAAAGTACATTTAATAAACAATGATAAAATAATATATATATATATATATATATATATATATATATATATATATATATATATATAGGTAATAGTAAAACGAACAAATATTTTGGAAATAAATTTTAGTTTTCTTAAACAATAAATTCCAATAAATATATTGAGATTGATAAACTCACATAATCATTTTGTACATAAATTCACATAATCATTTAAAAGTTTGGCTATTTTCTTAAAAAGTCCATCCACTTGCATGATGCACACATTAAAAAGTTATGAGGTTGCCTCCCATTTAACAAGGGCACTCGCCTCATGTGATGAGACGGGGTCGATCCATGACCCCATGGGGCATGATCCGTCACGCGGCAGCCTCTTATGGGCCAATTTTTTTCTTTCCAAGATCCAGCGGTTCGACTATTACTTTAATGTATACAAACTATTACTATATGTGTATTTACTTTAATGTATACACCTATTACTTTATATGCATAAGGAAAAACACTATTACTTTTCTCAGTATGTATGCATTACTTTAATGTATACAAACTATTACTTTATATGCATACAATTATTACATTATGTTATAAGAACGGCTACTTTTCACAAAACCGAAAAAAAAAAAAACAAAATATTTAAATTAAATTTTGGCCTGCCAGAGAGCCGCCACTTGCTGTGGCCTGATCCATACGGGTCCCGGAGCAAAATTTTTTTGGAAGGGTCATGATTCTTATCTGCCTGGGTTGTACAGAAGGTCGCCACGTTGGCAGCTGTCGCCTGGTCAGCGGAGCCGGTTTAATGGGCCGGGTCATAACAAATGACCATTCATCCAAGAGAGATTGGTCATGTTGTTCTCACATAAATTTTTGTCAAAAGTTATTGCTTCTTATAAGATATGTGATAAATAGTGTTTTATACATAAATTGTAGTATGAGAGTTTCTTGTGGTAGCTAGGAAGCCTAGTCAACTCAAATGCACATGGATGTGAGTAAAAATGTGAGATACAACCGTCCATACATTCAACAATAAGCGGCGAAATAAAAATGAAATAATGACAAAGATATAAATGTTTGTTGGTTCTTAATCCCGCAGAAACAAGACTTACGCCCAAAAAGTTTTTCACTATTAAAACAAAGAATACTTACAAAAACACAAATAAGTGAAAACGAAAATGAACACAAATATTAAACCGGGCTCTAATCACCTTCTATGATAAGAACACCACCATTTCCCAAATAGATCCTATTGTAATCAAGTAAAACAAAGAACTTGATGAAAAACTAGACGCGGAGTTCGGATGTAAGATACAACCTTCACTCACAACCTAAAATGCTATTATGAACCAAGAAGAACAATCATGAATTGTCATTCCAAATTATTCTTCTAAAGCCGTGTCTTCTGTATTACGTTGAAGTCTTGTATTTATAAAGACCTTCGGTGAAAATCTTAATTCAATTCCAAACTCTTCCTTGCCAATCCAATTCATATACAGGAAACATAAAGCACTCACAAGGGTGAGATATGTTAGTGGTGTTAGTCCTAGTCTAAACATCCAGAGGTAAGTCTTATAAATAAAATATATTTACATATTAACAATTTCCTTTTTCAAATAGGACAATCTGGTCTTTGCAAGAAAGTTCATAAAAATCCTCTTACCAAAAATATCAATTGGATCGAATTAGAGAAGATAAATATTCCTAAAACTCACTCTTTCATATCTCCAAGATTCTATAATCAAGATTGATACAATCCTATTTTGACTAGGAAAAACTCTTTTTAGTTGAAAAATTAATCTCCAAGAAAGACATAAATCTTATAAATTTGAAAAATATATTTTGAGCAAAATTATAGAAGTACACATTGTACTATTTCAAAGTAAAATTTTAAGCGTCCACCCTTGAGAGGTTTGATAATTAACATTTAACAGTGCCTATTATGTTTTATAATTATAAAACGATGGATATTAATATTTAGCCAAACCTCAATGGTAGAGATGCTACCACTAAATTACCCAACGTTACCTTTTTTATCATTTAAAAAAAAAAAAAACACCATTCTCCACCTCCTGTTCAATTGGCCTAAAAACATAGTCAGTCAAACCAAACATGGATTATTAAATTTTATATTTTTAAATACCTATTCTGTAAAAAAAATGCAGCTCAAGTTTTTTCTTATAAAAATTTAACTTAAGTATTTTTGATTCAATTCTAAGCCAAACAGGAGGAATTGAACTCTGCACCTCTAAGACAAAAAGAGTTAAACCACCTATTCAATATATTGTTTGGACACAAGTTCTTTAGCAAATAAGAAATACTTTAGTGCATTGATACCGGGTGGATTAGCAGTATTTCTAGAGACAATTATCAAAATCATTCCTCACCCTAACAAACAATATCCGATAAATTGTTACATAGAAATGATTCTTAATTTTTTAAAATGGAGTTATCACTTGTAGGAAGTGTGTATGTTATATACTCCCTCCGTCACATCGTGAATGCAAACTTATTTCTATTTTGGTCCGTCAACGTAAATGCAAGACTTTCCAAAATGTGAAAGAATATTCACTATTCTCACCCACTCATTCTCTCTTCTATTTCACTTTTACACTCACAATATTCTCTCTCCTCACTATTTCTCCCACTCATTCTCTCTCCTATATCACTATTTCATATTATAATTTTAAAAGTGTTGTGAGTGTGAAAATAAAATAGGAAAAAGAATGAGTGAAGGGAATGTAAATTATAATGGTGTTGTGAGTATTAAAATAATGTAGGAGAGAGAATGAGTGGAGGAAATAGTAAAGATTCCTTTCCATTTTTTAGGAAATGTGCACGTAGGTTTGGGACGCCCAAAATATAAAGTGTGCACGTAGGTATGGGACGGAGGGCGTATTTGATTATATATATTGTTGTACTAATTTTGTTTTAAGATAAATTATGCTATTTTTGTGCATCGCACGGATGTACTACTAGTATACTCCCTCCGTCCCAACATAAGCTTCCCATTTTTGGCACGCACGTAAATTAAGAAAATGGATGGGAAGAAAAAATGTTGTGAGTGTAATTTGAAAATAGGAGAGAGAATGAGTGGATGAAATAGTAAATTTGAAAAGTGTTGTGAGTGTAATAGTGAATTAGGAAAGAGAATGAGGCGGAGGAAATAGTAAAGATTCTTTGTCAAAAAAGGAAAATGAAGCTTTTAACGGGATACCCAAAATTGCAAAAAGAGAAGCTTCGGCTGGAACGGAGGGAGTATACAAAATATGAAAAATTTGGGACCCTAATTTTTTTTACTCAAGTCAACTCGTGTTCCAAGTCATTCCAAGTCAACCAAGATGAATATGATCGAATGCCTAATTTTTGTTTTGTTCTACTTTAAAAATTTGGAATCTTCTCTTGATTGTTGTCACGTTTAATAAATACTCCCTCAGTCCCGTCAAAAGTGTCACCTTTTTAGGGGTGACATGCAAATTAAGAAAAAGTGTGAGAAGAAAAAATGTTGTGAGTGTAATTTGAAAATAGGAGAGAGAATTAGTGGAGAAAATAATGAATTTAAAAAGTGTTGTGAGTGTAGAGAAGAGAGAATTAGTGGAAGGAATAGTGGATGGGATAATAGAATATTAATAAAATATTTCCTTTTTAGGAAAGGTGATACTATAAACGGGACACCCTTTTAAGTAAAAAGTAACACTTCAAATGGAAAACGGAGGGAGTAATTAATAGTCATATTTGAATTTTCCAAGATTATCCACGTTGGAATGGATTCTTTACTTAAAAATTAAAAGTCAAGAATAAATTGGTAAATGAATGACCACTAGGGATTAGGGATGTTAAAAAATTAATCCGTGAAATCGAACTGTACCGATAAAATTGTATCGATCGATAAAAAATCGGATAAAACTAATAGTATTGGTCTGATTCTAGTTCCAAATTTTTATGGAACTGATTATTTGGTCTGATCCTGATTTCGAGAAAAATATATACGATCCTATACCGAAATCAGACCGATTATCTTTATATATATATATATATGTATACATATATATATGTATACATATATATGTATACATATATATATTTATACATATACTCCCTCCGTTCCAGCGGAGTGTGGATTTTTGATCAAATTTGACCAACTTTGACCACTAATTTAAATAAATAATAATGATCCTAATAAAAATTTAAAAATTTGTTATTGTAATCACACTTAATAATATTAACAATAACATTTTTTGGATTTTTATTAGGATCATTATTATTTATTTAAATTAGTGGTCAAAGTTGGTCAAGGTTGACCAAAAATCCACACTTCGCTGAAACGGAGGGAGTATATGTATACATATATATGTATACAAATATATACTCCCTCCGTCCCGGAACAGTGTTCACAAGCTGCTTGTTTGGTTTTAAGGAGTGGTATTATATTGAAAGTGTTGTGAGTGTGAAAATAAAATAGGAGAGAGAATGAGTGGAGAGAATAGTAAATTATAATGGTGTTGTGAGTATTAAAATAATGTAGGAGAGAGAATGAGTGGAGGGAATAGTAAAGATTCCTTTCCATTTAGGTGTTTTAAATGTGTGAAGTAAGTTTGTGGGACGCCCAAAACTTACTTCACACATTTAAACTTACCTAAAATGCGAAAGAATCTTTACTATTCCCTCCACTCATTCTCTCTCCTACATTATTTTAATACTCACAACACCATTATAATTACTATTCTCTCCACGCATTCTCTCTCCTATTTTATTTTCACACTCACAACACTTTCAATATAATACTCCCTCCTTAAAACACAGTCAACATATGTAAGAAGTTTAGAGGGAGTATACACACACACACACACACACACATATATATATATATATATATATATATATATATATATATATATATATATATATATATATATATATATATATATATATATATATATATAATTTGAAATCCTTAAAACTCTCCTTTAAAAAAAAAAGTTCTAATTAATTTTCTTACCTAGTTAGCTTCGATTCACTCCAGCAAATCCTATCTAAATATTTCTTTCATTGCGCCGTTCCACCCCGTACTCTCTCTCTCAAGTTATCAACGCTCTTCACCTCTCCTCTTTTTTTCTCTCTACTTGAAATCAATTTGATTCTTCAATGCTGCATGGAGCCCTGAGTTCGACTCACAAGTCCCACCACGGCACTACCAACTATCTCTCATCGACGATGCAGCTGTAGCGGAAGATAATCTATGCCTTTCTTAGTTTTTTGCGTTAAAAATTGCAGAACATACGACCTCTGTTTTTTATTGTTTTGTGTTTATGAAGCAAACAATTGTGTTGCAAAGTTGAAACTTGAATGTGTCACAGTCAACTTGATGGTGTAATATATAGCTTTTAGTTTTTTTTGTTTTTTTTTTCTATATTATGGTTAAGTTTGAAGGTGAACAATTATTGTTTAATGGTGTCTATTTTGTGGTTTGAATATTAAATATTTGTGATAATTTTTTATTATATTTTGTTTATTTAATTAGTGATAATATTCAATTGAATATTTATTATCGTAAAAAACTATAGTATATTGTAATTTATATAATCGACAGAAACAGATCAAAACTGGACCATTAAAACCAGATCAATGAAATCGATCCTATAATGTAATGGTATATTTCTTATCCTAAATTTTTACAAAATGAAGTATTAATTAGATTCTAATTTTCTAAAATTTTCGGACCAGTGAACACCCCTTAATTGGAATTTTTTCTCAAATAATCCATTTTTAAAATTTTATTTACCAAAGTAACTCACTGTTCAAACTTTTTCCCAAAATGTCCCATTTTTTGAAAACTCGCTACACCGTGTAGCGAGTTTATAATTTTTCAATTAAAATCGCTACACGGTGTAGCGATTTTAAATTTGCTAAATTTTATTTAATATTTATGCTTAAAAAAAAAAAAAAACTAAATTTGAAATCGCTACAGGGTGTAGCGATTTCAACCTATGATAATTCCAAATTTAAACCAAGCAAACAAAGCAAACAAAGTCCAACCGTGTTGTGTATGTACGTACTACTATAGTAGTACTAATAATAAGTACTTCCTCCATAGGTCATTTTAAATTACAAAATAATAATATAAAAATTATATATTAATAAAAAAAATTAAATAAAAATATTATTTTTTTATCTCAAATAAATATTTTAAAAAAATGTACTTCTATAAAAAAAATTCATTTTCAAAAATAAATATTACTTTCGACTCAAAATAAATAATCAAAAAATAATACTAAATTTTTTATTCCAAAAAAATGAGCATTACTTCCTTCATCTCATTGAATATTTTAAAAATTAATACTACTTCATTCACCTCTAAAATTAATGTTTGTAATGTTAGTGTCTTCGTCTCAAAATATGATATTAATTTTTGAGGCAAATGAAGAGTATTATTTTATAAAATATTTATTGAGACGAAGGAAGTATATAATGCTCATTTTTTTGGAATAAAAAATGTAGTATTATTTTTTGGTTATTTATTTTGAGTCGAAAGTAATATTTATTTATGAAAATGATTTTTTTTTATAGAAGTACATTTTTTAAAATATTTATTTGAGATAAAAAAATAATATTTTTTATTAATATATAATTTTTATATTATTATTTTGTAATTTAAAGTGAGCCGGAGGAAGTACTTATTATTAGTACTACTATATTAGTACGTACATACAACACAACACGGTTGGACTTTGTTTGCTTTGTTTGCTTGGTTTAAATTTGGAATTGCCTTATGAAATCGCTACACCCCGTAGCGATTTCAAATTTAGTTTTTTTTTTTTTTTTTTTTTTTTTTTTTTAAGCATAAATATTAAATAAAATTTAGCAAATTAAGCTCGCTACTGTATATGTGCTTTTAAGTGAAAAAATTATAAACTCGCAACGGTGTGAATTTTCAAAAAAGGATATTCAGGGCAATAGTTTGAACAGTGAGTCATTTTGATAAATAAAATTTTAAAAATGTATTATTTGAGAAAAAATTCCCTAAATTGACCATCCATAAGAAAGAATCTTCACGCGGGTATATATCTTTTGCTATCTTTAAGCAAATGGATGGAATTATTAATTATTTGTGGTTTTGAAAAACACAGATGGAGGAATATAGCTTTACACTCAACTCCAAAAACCCAAACTCCAAAAACCCAAGTCAAAACAAACAATACTTAAGTAACTCCCTTCATTTTAATTTTTTTTTTTTTCCGTCTCACTTTTAATATATTTAATTTGCTTTATTCTATAAATAAGCAAATATAAATTTTATATAAAAAAAATGTTACTTACCTTATCTAATTTATTTTCATCCACTTACCAAAAATTCTAGCTCAAACAACACCTAATATCCTTTTCTATACACATGAGGTTAGGGGTGTTAATCCTTACGAATGCAATTTCTAGTAGTTACAAGTGTCAATATTTTTAATAGATTAAATCATTCGTTAATTAAATCAATCTTTGAAAAAATATACTCCCTCCGTCCCATAACTTACTTTTCGCCATTTTTGGGCGTCGTTGAAAACTGCTTTTTTTTTTTGGCGAAGAAGAATCTTTACTATTATTCTCATACGTTATTTTAATACTCACAACACCATTATAATTTACTATTCCCTCCACTCATTCTCTCTCCTATTTTCAAATTACACTCACAACATTTTTCTTCCCACCCACTTTCTTAATTTAGCGTGCGGAAGCAAAAAGAAAGTAATCGACGGGACGGAGGGAGTATATTTTCATACACACTTGCTTTATAAATAGTGTTTTTATAAATAGTGCTTTGAACAATTATGTTTCAACTCAACTA
Source organism: Adenophora triphylla var. japonica (assembly GCA_022495995.1). Lineage (NCBI taxonomy): Eukaryota > Viridiplantae > Streptophyta > Magnoliopsida > Asterales > Campanulaceae > Adenophora > Adenophora triphylla. The sequence continues at coordinate 43,525 of JAFEMH010008273.1, read as the reverse complement.
CTATGTACTCCTCCGTCCCATAGAAATACCGTCGACTTTGGCTCATGAAGTTTGGCAACAATACGAAAAATTGATATATTATAATTAAATTTTAAAACTTTTAATTGTTAGTGTTGTTAATAATAAATCAATAACAACTTTTAAAATTTCATTAAAATGTTCGAACTTCTCGTTATTATATGGTCAAGCTTCATAAAAACAGCTATATTTTTATGAAACGGAGCGGAGGAGTATAACGAGCGGTACCAAACTAAAAAGTTTAAACCGAGACGGAGAATACTAGTTTTATTAATTCAACTAGGCATGCATGCATCTAATTATGTGGTAAAGACTCACTCAAAACATGAGTAAAATAAAGACTTTCTCAACATTGCATCTATAAATACACACACAATTACACACAGTATCATACTCAGAGTAATTTTTCATATTCATTGACGAATTATTACTCAAATTATTTATGTTTATGATGAAGATATGTTTCTTTCTCATGCTTCTCTTCACTTCACTCGAAACTCACATAGCAAGGCAATATCTTCCCAAGGAAAATATAGCTAGCCGTAATAGTAACGCAGCAGCTGTAGGCAATGATCAAGGAATCAAGATGATCACTGATTTTAAAATACCACCGTCCATCGTTGGCCGACGAACTAGGCGAAGTCCACCGCCACCTCCACAGCCAAAACCACCGAGCCGTCCCGTAGCTACTCCCCCTACTAGGGTGTTGGGAAAGGATGGATCGGTTAATGAGATTCTTGACATTGATTACGATAAAACATCCGTCTTTGACCGGAAAAAGCCATATTCGCCACCGTCTCCAAGATCAGCACCACCAACACATCAAGGAGCTGTGGGTGGTGGACATTTGTCTTTGTATAGGCAATGTTGGGGGTATTTTGTTTTTAAGATAGCCAGTTTTAGACTTTTTAGTTAGCCCTGCTTGGTAAGGCTGAAAATGAGTAAAAATAATGTAGAGCTGAATTTAAGAGTTCAGTTTATTTAGTAATGCTACTTATATCTGAATTTATTTAAAGTTTGATTAACATTCAAAAAATTATTTGAATAATCTTAATGGGTGTATAATAAATAAAGTCTTCAACATATACGTCACTATTATTATAATCACAAGACTTCTCAAACACATTATGCAAATAATTTTAAATTACAAATAAATAAAATATTAATATAATATGTTTGAAAATATAGAAAAAACCTTAAAAAGAGAAAAAAAAAAAATTTCTATTTACATATTCTTTAAGAAAAGTCCCGAAAAATGCATTATGTAAAAAAATATTTATTTTTAATTTTTTTGGCGGATTAGATTATTTGAGTATTTGAGAAAAGTTGAAGATATACTCCGTGAATGTACAGCTTATTTTCTTTTGGTTCAGTAAGTGCTAGAGTCCAAAATGGAAGGAATCTTCCTTATTCACCCCATTCATTCTCTCTCCTATTCTACTTTTACACTCACAGCATTCTCTCTTGCTATTCCTTATATCTCTCTCCATTTTACTTTTTATACTCACAATATTCTCTCTTTTTTTCTCTATACTTTATTATCCTGGTGCACATGACATTTTGGTTGCGCCCAAGGCCGAGACGGAGGGAGTATTTGTTTTCTTTAATAAAAAATAGCAAGGTTCTAAAAGCGGCGGATCTGGCGGCGGAGCCGAGCCTAGCGGCGAGGATCGGGAATTAGTCAGTGCAGTAGACTAGGCGGGATCGAACCCGAGACCTCATAAATTGTGAGGTTTTAGCTCTACCACTTAGCCATTCTTTATGGATTTTGTACATCAGATCAAAGATGCATTACTACTTTATACATACATTACTCCTGTTTTAGGTGATAAGTTTTCAATCAATTGGCCAATAATATACCCTCTAACAAACAATATAATGTTGTGTGTGTCCAATGGGGACTCTTTTGTACTGAAAGTAACTTTTCCTAAAGGCCACTCGGTTCCAAAATTGTGCCCAATGTATACCCTCTTACATACAGCATACATATGTATGCTTGACTGTGCAATTACATGCATATTTGGGATGGATGGATATGAAGTCAGTGCACAACCAAAGAAGGTTAGGGTTCAAGACTAACCATGGAAGCGCCAAGAATCCTATGTGTGGCACGCAAAAAAATTAAGACACACTCAAAACATGAGTAAAATGAAGACTTTCTCAACATTGCATCTATAAATACAAACACAATTACACACAGTATCATACTCAGAGTACGTAGTAATTAATTTTTCATATTTATTGACGAATTATTACTCAAATTAATTATGTTTATGATGAAAATATGTTTCTTTCTCATGCTTCTCTTCACTTTAAAATCCGGAACCTCACATAAGGCAATATCTTCCCAAGGAAAATATAGCTAGCCGTAATACTAACGTAGCAGCTGGCAATGATGAAGAATCAAGATGATAACTGATTTTAAAATACCACCGTTCATCGTTGGCCGACCTGGAAGTCCACCGCCATCTTCCAGAGGCAAACCACCATCCATCCATCTGACACACCACCACCGCCTCCTAAACTTGCACCACCACACCATTACTTAATCCGGCCACTCATCTCCCCACCTCCGCCTCCCTAAAGTTGCAGCATGGTCATGGATTTCCTCCCGTCATCTCCTCCCAGTCCATACTTGGCAGCATACTAATCACTCTTGTCAGGTACGTACGTACTATAGGTAACAAGGAATTTTATTATTTTTTCTCTTCAAGAAAACACATTTTCATTTATTCTTTCTCATAATTGTGTAGGTCCTGATGTAAAATACGAGCGGATGGGTGCCGTGGTCTATCATGAGGAAATATGTGTACAACAATTAAATAGTTTTATATTAATTAATAAGTATTTGAATTTTAGGTTTTCAATTGTTATGTGTGTGATTATGTGTGTTAAGCCAGAGCATGGTGAATTAATTAGTTAATTATAAGAGTATGAATATTAGCTAGCGAGCTTTTATTTTAATTAAGTTGATATATGATTTAGCATGGTCATGCATGTATCAAATTAATTAATGTATAATTTTAATAGTACTTCCTTTGTTTCAAAATATTCGACGTTTTACACTTTTTATAAAATAGATTAAATTATTCTGAGAGCAATTTAATTATCTAGATAATTAAATGTTTATAGAGAGACTATTCATAAAAAAGTCCGTCCATGCATACATTAAAAAGTTATTGCTTCTTATAATAGACGGATAAATAGTGTTTTATAGATAAATAAATTAACGTAAAATTTTAATTAAGTGTCCACCCTTGAGAGGTTTGATAATTAACAGTGCCTATTATGTTTTATAATTATAAAAAGATGGATATTAATATTTAGCCAAACCTCAATGGTAGATACCAAATTACCCAACGTTACCTTTTTATCATTTCAAAAAAAAAAAAAACCATTCTCCTCCCCTCCCCCCCCCCCCCCACCCTGTTCATTGGCCTAAAATCATAGTTGTCAAACCAAACATGGATTATTAAATTTTATATTTTTAAATACCTATTAAGTATAAAAATAAAAATGCACGCAAGTTTTTTCTTATAAAAATTAACTTAATCGACTCTAACTGCTAAAGATTTACTACATAAATCTATTATTAGCATGAAAACTTTAGACAGCACCTTATTTATCAGAACACTTACATTTCTTTAAAATATATCCGGATCTAAATATATATACTAAATATGGAAAATTTGGGACCCTAAATTTTTTTGACTCGAGTCAACCAAGATGAATATGATCGCATGCCTAATTTTTGTTTTGTTCTACTTTAAAAAATTGAAATCTTCTCTTGACTTTGGCTGTTGTCACGTTTAATAAATAATTAATACTCCCTCCGTCTCATTATATGTTTCATCCTTTTGAGAAATTATGTAAATTAAGGAAAAAGGTAAGTGAAAAAAGTGTTGTGAGTATAAAAGTAAAATAGGAGAGAGAATGAGTGGTGATGGATAAAAATCCTCTTGTAATAAAAACATTGCAAGTGTACAAAGCAATGTACAATAGTAAGGGTCGAACCACAGAGATTTGTGTGTTGAATAAATTGATTTAATTAGTGTAAAAAGTAACAAAGGAAAAGGGGGGTTTGATTATTTGAATTATTAAACTAAGAAAACAAAATAAATAGATTAAAGATAGCAAGAGACAAGAGATTTATGGATTGAGGCTCATATCAATTATCACTTTATGCTTTTTATTTCATGTAAAAATAATTCAATCTCATTCTTGAATTCGTTCACAAAAATCTAGGGTTAAGATGTTAATATATTCCGCAAGGTCAATAAGAACATTAGAACCCTTTAATTCTCATCTTTGTTTATGTTGGAAAGATTCGTTATATGTGAAGGAAATTGTATATTTTCCTTACGTGAATCGTTGTCGTTTGGACAAATATTATAGTGGGTTAATGTTCCACGCTGTGAGAACATGAAAAGGAAATATCTAGATGTCCAATTTGATATTGGATGAGAAAGATATAATAGCTCAAAGTAAGTGGGTTAAAGTGTAACTTTTAGAAGTTAACACCACTATTGATGTCCCATAATTTCTAGATTAATTGAGGGATTAATATGGATCATTACTTTGAAATTTGGGGTTACAAAGTTTGGTATTAAATTTCTTGAATAGAAAGTAATGAGTCTTATATTAATACTAAGATTAATTGGGTATTTATGGGAGAGTTAGTGGAGCTATAAGTAGAGAGACCCACAATAATGAAAGTTGATTTCTTTTTCCATCAATTCTCCACCTCCCTCTTGCAATTTTGTTATCTTCTTCATTTGGCCTCCTAGAGAAATATCAATGGTGATTTTGTCCAAGCATAGGGAAATTCGCCGGAAAACTTAAGTGCAAAGTTGTTCCGGTTCATCTGTTCTATCCTGGGAAACTAACGTCTATTGAAGACCTCGATCACTCGTAGTGAGGGGGCGAATTAGTCTTAAGGAGAGTGTTTAACACGGCTCAGATTCAAGCAAATTCAAGACGACGATTTATGGGTTTTCTTTGTTAATTTTTATGTTGTATATCTCCCTCACTTAGTCCCGGCCCGATTTAGGATTTTTTGGGCCGGCACGGGGATTAAGGAAAAGGTAAATGTTGTGAGTGTAATTTAAAAATAGGAGAGAGAATGAGTGGAGGGAATAGTAAATTATAATGGTGTTGTGAGTATTAAAATAATGTAGGAGAGAGAATGAGTGGAGAGAATAGTGATTTAAGGTTTCCATTTTGGGCCGTCCTAATTCGGGTGGGACGCCCAAAATGGAAATAAATCCTAAATCGGCCGGGACGGAGGGAGTATTGTATTTCAATTTTGTTGTAATTCTTTTTCTTTTGTGCTCGATTGTTTAGATTTGTCTAACAATCTTAAGACTAATTTCCTATTTGAGAAAGAATTACAGATTTGGAAATCTGGTGGAGCGGTAATCAAAGAAAGAGGTAAAAGAATTGGAAAACGATGGACGAGACGGAAGAAAATTCCAGCACATTTTTTCAGTGATCATCTGTGGTAAAAATTATTTTCCCGTTTCTTTAACTGTTGGATCGGACTGAAATTTGGTGTGCATGTTCACGACTCATAGGAGAAGATTCTGAATGGTGGAGATCGGATTTTATTATGAAGATATTAATATATAAATTTCGGAACAGAACAGTTTCTGAAAGAAGTAATGATGTATTGACTTACGGATGAACATCAAGGATGTTGCAATGATTGTGTAAAATAGTTGTGGTGATGCCACTTCTAGTGTTTATACAATGAATGATAGATCTCTTATGGTTCATGAAAATCATAGTGAGAAAAATTGAAAAGTTCGATTGAACTAAATTGAGAAAATGAACGGTTAAAGATATCGTATTTAACGTTCTTATGATTCACAAGAATCATGTTGAGAAAAATTGAATAGTTCACTGAACTAAGTTGAGAAGATGGACGGGTAAAGATTTAGTCTTTAACGTTGCATTTTATAAATGAAAAGTTCTTTTGAACTAAGTTGAGAAGATGAACGGATAAAGATGTACTCTTTAACGTTGCATTTTATCAATAATGTATTGACAAAGATGATAGGGCTTCTTGAAAGGAGTTGTTAAATTCTATTATTGTCAATAGTGACAAAAGTCACAAAGATAAAAACAATAGAGCTTCTTGAAAGAAGTTGTTGAATTCTATTGTTGTGAACATTGAAAAATGTTACAAGAACAAAAATCATAGGGTTTCTTGAAAGAAGTTATTAAAACCTATTAGGGGAATATGTGACTAATGTCATAAAGATAAAAAAAAAACAATAAGACTTCTTGAAGGAAGTTGTTAAATTTTATTGTTGTTGATGATGACAAATGACACAAAATATTTAGAAGTATAACTTCTAAAAGAAATTGTGTATTTGGTGAATGAGAAGGTAATTTCTCTAATTTAGAGGTACTCCAAGATGAGACCTTTAAAATTTTAGAATAATTAACCTTCAATTATAATTTCATTAAGGAATTTAGAGATTTATAAATATGAGTGGTTATGAGAAATAAATTGTGACGACCCTAACCCTAGGCACTAATTAACCTTGATTTCTTGTGTTAGGTTGAGATGGTTGGAAAATAATTTAAAACCTTAGGATTGCAAGGGAAATAAAATAAAGCATCTTGGGGGAAGTATAATAATAGGAAAATGGATAAATTATGAAATGAGAATAAAGTATGTGGGATAAAGAATTTGAGTAGGGGGTTTAGTTTTACTATTCTAGAACTTGGGAGGGTTTAATTGAAAAAGAGTGAAAGATATCAATTAATTTGGCATGGGGGGACATGCTCTCCCCTTACTTCCCTCACCATATCCTTCTCTTTAGTCAAGCCTCCCATACTTCCTCCATCCTTCTCATTTTCCCTCATCATTTTCTTCTTCCTTCCTCCCAATTTCCATGGAAGCTCCTTCTTAAAGCCTCACTTTCCAAGTTCCTAGAGCATTCAATTCTTCTCCATTTGGCAATCCGATTGTACTTCCGTGTTTGGGGCAACTAGGGGAGCACATTAAGCTAAGAAGATCCTTAATCCACCTTATATTTCTAAAGTGAGTTATTATGACTTTCCCTTCATTAAATGTTCATGAACTATTGATGTTGTTATTATTATTATAATGATTGTTTGATGCTTGGAAACCTTCTTGGAGTTGAGGAATTGAGTAATGTCATAGAATGATGTTGTTGTTCATAGAATTTGATAAAGAGTGTAAGAAAGTGGGTTGAGTTAGATTAAAAAGGTTAAACTTGAAAATGGTAGTGAAATGGGTGGAAAATCAAGTTGTAAATAATCTAGGGTTATATTATTTTGGGTCTAAATGATTTAGTATGAGAAGTATGAAGTTTAGTAAGCCTTCTAGGTTCACACAAAACAGGGGAACTTGGTTGGGAACAAATGGGTATAGCTGCTGAAGGATTTCTGCTTCTGTTCTGAATTCTGGGCTCAGGTCACGAGTCGTGCCCTGTGGCACGAGTCGTGCCTGAGGGCGGGGACGAGTCGTGACCAAGGTTAAGAGGAAGTCGTGCCTTATTGGGAGACGCCAGATTCTGGGAAGGGTCAAATGGGCACGAGTCGTGCCCTGGCCTGGTGACTTTGAACCAACTTTAGAGCTGTTTAAACCTATTCAAACTAGAACCAAAATGAAATCTCTTTAACCTAGATTAAAGTAGAATACTTTGGCTACACAATGACATCTTAAGTGATCAAAATGGAATTGGGGAAGTACTTTAATTATTGCTTGGAAAACGCTTGGCAGCCTAGTTTGGCAACTTGACAAATGTGACTCCAACTTGGTAGATTTAACTTGGACCTTTATAGAGGCCATGTATTGTTGTATGATGACTATGTAGGGTGGGTTGATGATACCTTATTGCCTTACTTGAGTTCATATTCATTGATTATACTATGCATAGTGTGTTAAATAAATGTTGCACTATGATATTGATTGAACATGAGTATATTTTATCATGTGGCTATATTGCTTATCCCCTTTGTGGATTATATTTCAAGTAACTATTATGTGCTTGATATTATGTTAATCAGCTGATGTTGGGGGTATAACATAATACGATCAATTATGGAAGTGTGACCTAATGTGATCGGATTATGCTATATTCATGACCGTCCCCCCGTGGCCACGAGTCGGGGTTATAGCATCTGTATTGAGCCAAAAGCCTTACAGAGTTGCTACTTTCTTATATGGTTCCCTGAAAAACGGGTCTTATAAGATGTGAGTATTGCTTAATCAGCTCACCTAAGATTGGGTTTTATTTCCCAATGTTGTACGACAATTGTTCAGACGGGAAAAGGTAAACCGAGGTAATGTAAGGTGTTTACAGCTTTTCCAATGTGTTATATGCAACTTGTTATGTGTTGCATCTTATTTGGCATATTGCTGCATTCATAATAGCTTGCTGAGATTTATTCTCACCCCTCTCCCTTTAATGTTTTTAGATCCCGAGACAGGCGGACCGGCCAAGTAAGGGCGGAGAGGAGTTTGGAAGAGTTATTTTGGGGATTGTCGGGGTATGTATAGGTTGGCGTAGAAGGTGTATTTTGGTATAATTCCTTTATGGAGTTTGTATTTATAAACTTTAATTTCTACGTTATAACCACAATCTTTTGTAACTAAAGCAGATGAATACTTTCAAAGTTGGTCAACTCTTCCTCCAATGTGGAGAGGAGTGGAGTTATTTTGAAATGGTTATGTTAATTGTGTTTATGTTTGAAAGTTAAATCAAAGTTTTAAAAGTTTAGGTGATTTGAGTTATTTGGGGACGCCCCAACTCGGGACACGTGTAGGTTCCGGGTCGGGATCCTCACATAAATTGTGTTAATTCTCCAATTGAATTAGCAATTTATTCTTAAAGTGAATTCTCTAATTAAGTTAGAGAGTTATATTTGTAACAACAAAGTGATAATTGTTGAAAATTAAAGGCTCTTTGTGTGGAGACAAATCTCTAATGGAATGTGGTTGTTCCAAATATATCGGATCACCATAGTGAGAAGTTAGAAAATTTTGTTGGCCTCGACTTTAAGTGATGGCAACAAAATATGTTCTACTTGACCACCTTGAACTTAGAGAGGTTTCTTTTGGAAGATCCTACAAAGTTGAGTGAAAATGTGATGTATGTTCAAGCCGTGAGTGCGGTTGAAGCATGTGAATTTTCTTTATCGGAACTATATACTTAATGAAATGTCGGATTCATTTGTGGGAGTCGTTGGACTATAAATATAAAATCTAGAATGCGGGTGCATTGGAAAATCATCGTAATCCGCTTTCTTGTTTTTAAATAGTGGACTCCATAAATGAAATAAAAATCATATGGAAGAAGTGGAAATATTATTCCATGAAAACCAGTAGAATGGATGGTGTTGAGTGAAATTCTCAAGTGATGACAATAATTGAGAAATTGCTTTCCACTTGAAAATATTTTTAAAATCACCTCAAACATAATGAATGGAAATGAATGTTGAGGTGTGTGCTATTCATCTTTGTGTTGGAAAAGAGAATAGAACTTTGGAGAAAAAGTTGTCTAACATTTCGTTTGGCGAAAGCAAATGTGATGAAGCATGCCTAAATGCTTAATACAAAGACAAAGTGGGTCAAACTTGTTTGAATTGTCAAAATCATTTGAAAAGTCAAACGTGTTTAACCAAACTTGTTTGAAAAAGTCAACCATATACCTTGTGTCTTGAGTGGCAATTGTGATATCATCAAGAATGAAATTCATGATGTTTGAATAAATGAAATGAAAGGGTATTCAAGTGATTAATAATGAGAATGGATCTCTTTTTATGATCAAACAAGACTTATCAAATATATGCTTGAAGCTATAATCAAGTCATATTGATGCTTGAGGTGTGAATGTTATTCACTAGATGATGGTAAAATGTAAGTTTTTACCTTTAACATTGCTTGCTAAAAAGAAAAATGTTGAATCTTATCTCTTTAAAAAAAAGTTGGAAATCAACTTAATAAAGAGGTAGTGATAAAACACAACTAAATGTAGTTTGTGTATATGTTACACTAAATACTATGAATTGCATATGGTTGGGTATGCTTACAATAGTTGTGATTATAGAATTCTTGTTTATGAATTCAAGATTCAATAATGGAATCATGAAGCGCTTCTTTTTTTAAGAATATGTTTCCGTATAAATTAAGAGATGGGGAAAACTCATTTAAACGGATTCATGATTCAATAGAAGAAGAAGAAACTTATCATGGGAAATGATAAAGAAGAGGCATGACCTCGACATAGCAAATAAGGTAGGATAAGAAAATTCTATGGCCTGAATTTTTTAACCTCCTTGCTAGAAAATGAATCACATAGTTATAAAGACATTGAGCTCTTTGGAAGGATCTTTGTGGAAAGAGGCCATTAAAAGTAATATTGATTCCATCTTGGAAAATCACACTTGAAAACTAGTGGATTTACCTCCGAGTAGTAAATCACTAGCATATAAGTGAATTTTCAAAAAAAGAAAATGAAGACCGATGGAACAATCAATGAGTACAAGGCTACACTTGTAATTGAGGATTACAAGAAAAATAAAGACCTTGATTACTTTTATACTTATTCTCTCATCACGAGAATAAAGAGTTGTATTTGCAATTGCTTCATAGCAGAATTTGAAATACATCAAATGGATGTAAATAACCTTTCTAAATGTCGATTTAGAAGAGAAAATTTACATAGAACAATTCGAGGGATTTGTTGTACATGAGCAATGAAACAAAGTGTCCACAATGTACATCATGATCAAATGGTGTTAATAATGAAAATTGGCATTATTGCTGATTTTGGGACTACTCCGAAAATGTGGGGGTGGGTATACTTTGGAAAATAATTACCTTTTGGAGAGGTTTCCACAAGAAAACAATGAGATGTCCATATGAAGTATGGAAATGTAGGCCTACGTACACTTGTTAATGTGGGGTGTTTCACAAAGTAGCAAGTCCAATTAGCAAAGAAATTGAATTTGGTTACTAAATGGTGGATTATGTTTCAAGAGTTATGCGCATAACAATTGTGCATATTGGTTTGTTATATATGATTCAATAAGTTTGAATATATATAAAAATCAAAAGAAAATAAAATCAATGGAAATCAAGTATTGATGTCAAATTCATGGAAGTGAATATATGATACTTTGAATGAAATAGATCAAAGTGTTGAAACGGTTCATGAAATGGAACCTAGAAGAAAATGTGCTAATTTTTAAAGTCATTGTATAACTTGAGACAAGTGCAAAGAGGACATCAAAAGGTTTAATTGTTTGGATTTAAACAAGAGTGACTACACCGCTTTGTTAATTAAATCCAAAATACGATATGTTAACTAAGAAAAAATTCTAGTCAATTGATCCGTTGATTCAAATTCAAGGAAAACTAATTGACTAGTTGTTAAACAAGTCATTAGGTGGATATTCTTGAATTTTTGAAATGATCAATATGGAATAGCTGGGATTTAAATGAATCTGAGTTAACAATTATCAAATGGATAAAAGCTTGTGTTAGCAAGATGGTATATTGCTAAAGTCAATTTATGATTGAAAAGACATATAGCAATATGTGTAATGGTAGTCTAGACATATATGTCTAAGACATAATACCATTGGAGAACTACTCTCAACTAATTTGACAATGTGAAGTCAAATGATAAACGGATCCGTTAACCAAATGGTTAAATAGAGAGTTAGTTGAAAGTTCGATGAGGGGAATGAGATGTAAGCCTCTTAAAAGTTAAACACAGCGGAAAACCCAATCTAGATGACTGGAGATCCCAAGAACTAGATTCAATGGGACAACCTAACTGTTAAAAGACTTGCAGCGTCACTGTGGGGGAACCAACCCCAAGTCCATTCCTGTTAGTGACATCCCGAAAGGACAAGGATAAGCTTATGGCTTTTAATGATTCTTACGCATCGGAAATTCGAGCGGGGTAATACGGGTTACCTTTAAGAAATCACCTATGTGAGAGAGAAGTGGGGCCGCTTCGAGGAGAATTGTGTGAGGCTCAATTCTTAGACCCTCTCATAGAACCAGGCAAAATGTTCAGGGCCATGAATGAACATAGCTATGAGAATTGAACTATGTTAAGACGTTACTTGTGTCAAGTATATGATCGGCTACACAAAAAGCATAACGGTTCAAAAACATCGTGTCTACCGAATTGCGAGTAGAGTAAATATGCTTGTACGAGCGAAGGTTCAATGGGCATTCCCACACCTATCGTATGCAAGTTTTCGTCTGCCGGACTCTATCACCAAACTCGTCATTAATTTCTTTCATGTGGGGGATTGTTGGAAAAATTCGTTATATGTGAAGGAAATTGTATATTTTCCTTACGTGAATCGTTTGTCGTTTGACAAAGATTATAGTGGGTTAATGTTCCACGTTGTGAGAACATGAAAATGAAATATCTAGATGTTCAATTTGATATTGGATGAGAAAGATATGATAGCTCAAAGTAAGTGGGTTAAAGTGTAACTTTTAGAAGTTAACACCACTATTGATGTCCCATAATTTCTAAATTAATTGAGGGATTAATATGGATCATTACTTTGGAATTTGGGGTTACAAAGTTTGGTATTAAACTTCTAGAATAAAAAGTAATGAGTCTCATATTAATACTAAGATTAATTGGATATTTATGGGAGAGTTAGTGGAGCTATAAGTAGAGAGACCCACAATAATGAAAGTTGATTTCTTTTTCCATCAATTCTCCACCTCCCTCTTGCAATTTTGTTATCTTCTTCCTTTGGCCTCCTAGAGAAATATCCATGGTGATTTTGTCCAAGCATAGGGAAATTCGCCGAAAAACTTAAGTGCAAAGTTGTTCCGGTTTATCCGTTCTATCCTGGGAGACTAACGTCTATTGAAGACCTCGAGCACTCGTAGTGAGGGGGCGAATTAGTCTTAAGGAGAGTGTCTAACACGGCTCAGATTCAAGCAAATTCAAGACGACGACTTACGGGTTTTCTTTGTTAATTTTTATGTTGTATATTGTATTTCAATTTTGTTGTAATTCTTTTTCTTTTGTGCTCGATTGTTTAGATTTGTATAACAGTTTATATATTTCGCAAGATCAATATAAACATTCAAGAATTCAATTAAAAGCTTAAGAACAATGGAACATAGATTCGTTTGATTTTCGCAAGGTCCTCAATTGAATCTATTCTTATCAACAATGGTCAAATTACAAATCATCCACGCAAGTTGGTTTATATCCAAATAAATTCAAGATATCAAAAGTATATTTCGAAAGGTCAATACAATTGATCTCAAGAACAAAAGTTTAGAATGTTGAGAAGAACAAGAACGAAAGAGAGATAGGAAGAATTAAAATCCTAGCATAAAGATCCAATTGTTACTCACCTCAATCCACGAATCAAATATATAGCTACTCATCTTCATAATAAAACTACAAAATTAAAATAAATAAACATAAAAACCTTGAGTCTAATCGTAATATTAAGACGGAAGGAAGAAAGGAATTATTGTTCATCCTGGAATGAAATAGTGCCACGGCATGAATTCTCCAAAAACCAAGTGATGTTTATATAATAAAAACCAAGGTTGCTGAAGCTGTGTAACTGCCGTGCAAACAGGCCCAATTCCAGGCCCACTTCGCTCCAAGCCCAACTCGTGATCACGAATCGTGCTTTATCTCCCAACTCTTTCTGATCAATGTTTAAGGTAGCTTGTTCTAGCCTTGGCCACACTAGGCCACTTTGTCCAGGCCTAGCTATGGGCACCTGACCCGGAACCTAACACGTGTCCCGAGCCTTAGAGCCTAAACTACGAAAGACCACCTGAAATTTTTGAAAACTTTCTAACTTAACTTGAAATGAAACTAACTTTAACTTTAACATTCAAACTAACTTGGGACATCTCCACTTGGAGGAAAAGGGATAAACACTTAACAACTTCAACCCAACTTATTTACAAACATTTACAAAAGTTCCCATCTACAACCACTTTACACAACTACTTACTTAGTTACCATATTTACAAAAGTTTAAGTTCACAATTACACTTTTACATAACTTGTTTTATCAACAAACTCCAACAAAGGAGTAACAACCAAAATACAAACCATCTAACCATAAACATACCCGACAACCTAAAATATAAGCACAAACTCCGCACCGCCCTCACTGGCTGTGACGACCCCAACCCTAGGCACTTATTTTAAATATTAAATTATATGCTTTTAATATTTATGTCATCTTTATATGTTCAATTATATCTTTATATTCTTAAGTTAGGATAAATTGGGTGAAAAGTAAATTTAAATCTCATAAGAATTTATTGGACATTAAATAAAGAAACTAGGGGAAATAATAAAAATGGGAATTTATTAAATAGATAAATAGTGTAGGGAGGTTAAATGAGTAGGATGAATTAATGGGATAAGAATTTATTTTATTTTATTTCTTTAAGTTAAGGTGAAAGCCTAAATCCTTAGAGAATGGCATGGGGGGCCAAGGAGGTCTTCCTTCTCCTAGGGGTGACACTTGTCCAATCCCCCTCACCTCCTCTTACTTTCTCCCCTTCCCCTTCATTTCTCATTCATCTTCAACCTAGAGGAAGTATAGAGAAATCCTCCATTGAAGCTTCCACTCCCCAAGCTTTGAAGTCAAGACTTTCTTCATCCAAAAATCAAGTCCAAGAGCACCTTTAAAGTTGAATCTCCTAGAGGAACCCATCTAGACCAATCTTTCCTTCTAAAATCCAAGTAAGTTGTTATGACTTCTCTTCTCATGAATGCTCATGAATATTTCTTGTGGTTCTTGTTCTTATGTTGGTGATTTCTTGCTTGGGAAAACTCTTTTAGATTTAGAAAATGTTATGGTTCATGGAAGTTGAATTGATCTAGGGTTAAGAGATGGTTTCATGGAGTTAAATGAGTAGAGTAAAGTTACTAAGGTTGGAAATGTCCTTTAGGTTCATAACTTAGAATGCATTTGGTTGGAATTTTGGGATTTTGAGAAGTTATTGTTGATGGGTTTCTTTGTTTTGCCATTTTACGGGCCGAGGGCACGAGTCGTGACCTCAAGCACGAGTCGTGCCATGTGAGGGTCACGAGTCGTGCCTTGGAATAAAGGGAAGTCGTGACCTGTAGGGGGACGCCAGGTTCAGAGGGGGGTCACTTGGGCACGAGTCGTGCCCTGGGGGACGAGTCGTGCCCTGGCCTGGTTTTTCACCCCAACTTTAGAGCTATTCAAACCTAATCAAACTCGAACCAAAATGAAACATCTTTAACCTAGATTAAAGTAGAATACTTTGGCTTCACAATGACGTTCTAAGTGATCAAAATGGAGTAGTGGAAGTACTATAAATGTTGCTTGGAAAACGTTAGATAACCTAGTTTGGTAACTAGACAACTATGATCCCAACTTGGTAGATTCAACTTAGACCCTTAAAGAGGCTATGCATTATTGTATAATGACCATGTAGGATGGATTGATGCTACTTCCTTGCTTACATTGAGTTCATATACATTGTTGTATTATGCATAGTGTGTTAATCTAATGTTGCACTATGATATTGGTTGAACATGAGTATATTTTACCATGTTGATATATTGTTATCCCTTTTGTGGATTTTATTCAAGTATCTATTATGTGCTTGATATGTGTGAGTCAGCTGACGTTGGGGGTATAACATAATACGGTCAATTATGGAAGTGTGACCTAATGCGATCGGATTATGTTATATCTGTGACCGTCCCCTCCTGTGGCCACAGGTTGGGGTTATAGCGTCTGTATTGAGCCAAAAGCCTTACAGAGTTGCTACTGTCTTATTTGGTTCCCTGAAAAACGGGTCTTATAAGACGTGAGTATTGCTTAAGCAGCTCACTGTAATTGGAGTATTATTATACCCAATGTTGTACGACTACTGTTCAGACGGGAAAAGGTAAACCAAGGTAATGGAATGTGTTTATAGCTTTCCCAATGTGTTATGTGCGACTTGTTATATGTTGCATTTATTTGGCATATTGCTGCATCCATAATAGCTTGTTGAGATTTATTCTCACCCCTCTCCCTTCTTGTTTTAGATCCCGAGGCAGGAGAGGACCGCCCAAGTAAGGACGGAAAGGAGTTTGGCTGTGAGCATTTTGGGATATTGTCGGGGTACGTTAGGTTGGCGTAGAAATTATTTTGTCATAATTCCTTTTGGGAGTTTGTAATTATAAACTTTATTTTCTACGTTAAAAACCAATATCTTTTGTAACTAAACAGTTGATTGTTTTCAAAGTTAGTTATCTCCTCCTCCGATGTGGAGTTGAGTGGAGTTCTTTTGAAATGTTATATTATTAATGCTTATGTTTGAAAGTCAAAGTAAAGTTTTAAAAGTTTAGTGTTTTTGGGTTAGTTTGGGGACGCACCAACTCGGGACACGTGTAGGTTCGGGTCGGGGTCCTCGCGGTTAATTATCGAGCTCGGTTAGAATTCTTGGGTAGAGTCTAGGCGAGTGAGAGTGTGTGGTAACCGACGTCGAGTGTTTAATGCGGGAGTTTGTTGTAATGGCGGGAAATGAAGGTGATCCGAATGTCTGGGTTTGGGTGGTGTTGGTAATCCGAACGCCGAGATGATGGATATGTTCGAGGGTTTCTTCGGCATATGGCAACTCGAATCAGAATTTGAATCGGAATCTAGGCGGACAAGGGCAACATGGGTTGGAGAAGTTCGTGAAGATGTCTCCTCCTAGCTTCAACGGAGATCCGGATCCGGCGAAGGCCGAGAGGTGGCTTGAGGCTATGAATAAGATTTTCGCAGCTATGGAGAGTACGGATGCGGAGAAGGTGAGATGCGCCGTTTTCAAGTTGGAAAGGACCCTTGAGCAAGCGGTGGCGAGTAGTGAAGGATGGTTGGGACCGGGATTTGACACCACGGACTGGAGAACTTCACACGCAAGTTCCG
Source organism: Adenophora triphylla var. japonica (assembly GCA_022495995.1). Classification (NCBI taxonomy): domain Eukaryota; kingdom Viridiplantae; phylum Streptophyta; class Magnoliopsida; order Asterales; family Campanulaceae; genus Adenophora; species Adenophora triphylla. The sequence continues at coordinate 26,572 of JAFEMH010008273.1, read as the reverse complement.
GATCACTTTGTGCCGATGGTTACTAGAGACAAGAAAGAAGGCGAGTTCTGAAGCCGGAGCAAGGACCATGACGATAGCAAGAATATTCGGCTAAGTACGAGAGTTGGCCCGATATTGTCCCATTTGGTGCCGATGAGGAGAGGCGAGTTTACCGGTTTGTGAAAGGTTTAAGAGTTGAGTTTCGGAAGCGGTTGTTGACGCATGCTTCGCCAATTTCCGGGCGGCGGTGAATATGGCGTACCGGATTGAGAACGACATAGAGGAGCATCGTGGTAAGAATGAAGGAGGAAACAGAACAGATTTCTGTGGTCGAGGATCGGGACGAGAATAGAGTGCGGCCAGAGGACTTTCACCCCGGGAGCGAATCGAGGAGGTCATGTGGCGGCTCCGGCAAATCGTGCGACTTCCGGTCAGTTTGGGACAACATGTGGGTTTTGCAAGAGGATAGGGCATTCCGAAGACAAATGTTGGAGCAAACAAGGCAAGTTTTTGGAGTGTGGATCGCCGGGCCATTTCGGGAGGAATTGTCCCAAGTTACGAATAAGCAAGCGACGGGTACCGGATTCGGGGGTCAAGGTAGTGGTGTGAAGAGAGATGTTGATGGGAAACCTAAGGATAAAGTCCAAGGTCGTGTGTTTGCTTTGGGTCGAGGAGAGGTCGATCCTAATGCCGTCATTAGAGGTATAGTTCTGTCTCGGGAGTTAAGGCCCGCATTCTTATAGATCCCGGGTCTTCCCATTCATTTGTGGCGTCTCATTTTGCATTCTCATTGCATATCTTGCCTGAATCTATGCCTTATGTGTTAGAGGTCTCTACTCCTATGGGAGAGAGCCTTGAATCTTCTTTGATATATCGTGGATGTGATGTGACTATATGTGGGCATGTATTGCCGGTGGATTTGGTCGAGTTACCAATCCGTGATTTTGATGTGATCCTTGGTATGGATTGGTTGAGTCAGTGCCATGCTTTGGTAGACTGTCGTAGGAAGCGAGTCTCATTTGCTATGCCTGATGTGCCTACTTTTATATTTGATGCCGATAAATCTATGTTCGGTTTGCATGTTATTTCTGCCTTAAAAGCTAGAAAGATGCTATCTAAGGGGTGTGCGGGTTACTTGGCTTATGTGGTAGATTCCAATAAGAAGTCTCCCGAGTTAGCTCATGTTCCGGTAGTGAATGAGTTTAGTGATGTGTTCTCTAGTGAGTACTCTATGCCTCCGGACCGTGAGATAGAGTTTTGTATTGACTTAGTACCCGGTACCGCTCCTATCTCTAAAGCACCCTATAGAATGGCTCCGGCCGAGTTAAAAGAGTTGAAGGTCCAATTGCAAGAATTGTTAGACCGAGGTTTTATTCGTCCTAGTGTGTCTCCGTGGGGAGCACCGGTCTTGTTTGTTAGGAAGAAGGATGGTACCTTACGATTGTGTATTGACTATCGTTTGTTGAACCAAGCCACCATTAAGAATAAGTATCCTCTTCCGCATATAGATGATTTGTTTGACCAACTCCAAGGTTCCGTTATCTACTCAAAGCTTGATTTGAGAAGCGGATACCATCGATTGAAGATTAGGGGATGATGTTGCTAAGACGGACTTTCCGTACTAGATATGGTCATTATGAGTTTGTGGTGATGCCGTTTGGGTTGACTAATGCTCCAGTCGTGTTTATGGATATGATGAACCGTGTCTTCAAGCCTTATCTCGATAGTTTTGTGGTGGTCTTTATTGATGATATCCTTGTGTATTCTAAGTCCCGGGAAGAGCATGAGAATCATTTGAGGATCGTCTTGTCCGTTCTTCGTGAGAAGCAGTTGTATGCTAAGTTCAGTAAGTGCGAGTTTTGGCTTGAGCAGATTTCTTTCTTGGGGCATGTTGTGTCGAGTTCGGGGATTTCCGTGGATCCTACAAAGATTGAAGCCGTGGTTAATTGGAAGCAACCTTCGACCGTGACCGAAGTCCGTAGTTTTCTTGGTTTGGCGGGGTACTATCGGAGGTTCATTGAGGGGTTTTCTCGGATTGCTACTCCGTTGACTAGGTTGACTCGGAAAGATGTATTGTTTGTGTGGGATTCCAAGTGTGAAGCAAGTTTTGATGAATTGAAGAAGAGGTTGACGACGGCTCCGGTTCTTACCCTTCCGAGTGGTTGCGAGAATTTTGTTATTTATAGTGATGCCTCGAAGGCGGGTTTGGGATGTGTGTTGATGCGAGAATGGGAAGGTTATTGCGTATGCCTCTAGGAAGTTATCACCGGCGGAACGGAATTATCCTACTCATGATATGGAATTGGCGGCGATTGTATTTGCGTTGCATAAGTGGAAGCATTATCTTTACGGAGCGAAATTCGAGATTTTCACCGATCATAAGAGTTTGAAGTACCTATTTACCCAAAAGGAGTTGAACAACCGGCAAAGAAGATGGTTAGAGTTTTTGAAGGATTTTGATTGTGTCATATCCTATCATCAGGGAAGGCGATGTGGTGGCCGATGCGATTAGCCGAAAGGCGTATGTGACAGCCTTGAGTTCTCGGGAGTTGAAGAGTGAAGTGATAGTTGCGAATGTTCGAGCCGTTCCGACATTGTATGGTGATTTGAAGGAAGCTCAACAAGAAGATCCGGAATTGAAGAAAATTTGTGATCAAGTGCAAGATGGAAAAGCCGGGGATTTTGCTTTGAATCGAGATGGGATTTTAACTTTCCAAGGGAGAATTTACGTTCCGTCATCGCCGGAAATTAAGAAGCGTGTTTTAGAGGATGGCCATAAGTCCAAGTTTGCGATTCATCCGGGAAGTACCAAAATGTATCAAGACTTGAAGCGTGGGTATTGGTGGAATGGTATGAAGAGGGAAATAGCGGATTATGTATCTAAGTGTTTGACGTGTCAACAGATTAAGGCAGAACATCAAAGACCGGCGGGACTACTTCAACCATTGGATATTCCGGAATGGAAATGGGAAGGGATCTCGATGGATTTTGTTTCGGGTTTGCCTCTCACCGCGAAGAAGATGGATGCTATATGGGTTATTGTGGATCGGTTGACGAAGTCGGCTCATTTTCTTCCGGTGTCAACTAAGTTTTCGTTAGAGAAGTTAGCCCAGTTGTATTTGAAGGAAATTGTGAGACTTCACGGGGTTCCGGTTAGTATTGTTTCCGACAGAGATCCGAGGTTTACATCTAGATTTTGGAGAGCACTGCATGAAGCTTTGGGTTCTAAGTTGTGTTTTAGTACGGCATTTCATCCTCAAACCGATGGTCGATCAGAGAGAACTATTCGAGATACTTGAGGATATGTTACGAGCTTGTGTGATGGATTTCCAATTGTCTTGGGAGGATCATTTACCTTTAGTGGAGTTTGCTTACAACAACGGTTATCGATCCGGTATTGAGATGGCTCGTACGAAGCTTTGTATGGAAGGAAGTGTCGATCTCCGATGTGTTGGGACGAGGTTGGTGAAGCGAGACTTTGGGGTCCGGATTTGGTTCGAGATTCTACGGAAAAGATCAAGGTGATTCGGGATAGATTGAAGACGGCTCGAGTAGACGGAAAAGCTACGCCAGAAGCAATAGAAGACGGGATTTATCTTTTCGGGTTGGTGACTTTGTGTTCTTGAAGGTCTCTCAGGACGGGGATTAAAAGGTTTGGTAATAAGGGTAAGTTAGCCTGAGGTTTGTGGGACCGTTTGAGATTCTAGAGAGATAGGGAATTGGCTTACCGGTTAGCGTTGCCTCCGTCTCTCTCTTTGCTTCATGATGTGTTCCACGTTTCCATGCTTAGGAAGTATTGTCATGACCCCTCCCATGTTTTGAGCTCTCCTCCCGATGATGTCCAAGCGGACATGTCGTATGTTGAAGAGCCATTAAGAGTCACCGGAGTTCCAAGTTAAGGAGTTGAGAACCAAGAACATCCCGATAGTAAAAGTCCTTTGGAAGAATCACACCGTAGAGGAAGCAACGTGGGAGCTAGAGTCGGAGATGAGAGCGAAATACCCGTGGTTGTTTGAAAATCCAAGTAAGTTTCCTTTTTAAAATTCGGGTCGAATTTTCTTTAAGGGGGAGTGAGTGTGACGACCCCAACCCTGGGCACTTATTTTAAATATTAAATTATATGCTTTTAATATTTATGTCATCTTTATATGTTCAATTATATCTTTATATTCTTAAGTTAGGATAAATTGGGTGAAAAGTAAATTTAAATCTCATAAGAATTTATTGGACATTCAATAAAGAAACTAGGGGAAATAATAAAAATGGGAATTTATTAAATAGATAAATAGTGTAGGGAGGTTAAATGAGTAGGATGAATTAATGGGATAAGAATTTATTTTATTTTATTTCTTTAAGTTAAGGTGAAAGCCTAAATCCTTAGAGAATGGCATGGGGGGCCAAGGAGGTCTTCCTTCTCCTAGGGGTGACACTTGTCCAATCCCCCTCACCTCCTCTTACTTTCTCCCCTTCCCCTTCATTTCTCATTCATCTTCAACCTAGAGGAAGTATAGAGAAATCCTCCATTGAAGCTTCCACTCCCCAAGCTTTGAAGTCAAGACTTTCTTCATCCAAAAATCAAGTCCAAGAGCACCTTTAAAGTTGAATCTCCTAGAGGAACCCATCTAGACCAATCTTTCCTTCTAAAATCCAAGTAAGTTGTTATGACTTCTCTTCTCATGAATGCTCATGAATATTTCTTGTGGTTCTTGTTCTTATGTTGGTGATTTCTTGCTTGGGAAAACTCTTTTAGATTTAGAAAATGTTATGGTTCATGGAAGTTGAATTGATCTAGGGTTAAGAGATGGTTTCATGGAGTTAAATGAGTAGAGTAAAGTTACTAAGGTTGGAAATGTCCTTTAGGTTCATAACTTAGAATGCATTTGGTTGGAATTTTGGGATTTTGAGAAGTTATTGTTGATGGGCTATTTGTTTTGCCATTTCTGGGCCGAGGGCACGAGTCGTGACCTCAAGCACGAGTCGTGCCATGTGAGGGTCACGAGTCGTGCCTTGGAATAAAGGGAAGTCGTGACCTGTAGGGGGACGCCAGGTTCAGAGGGGGGTCACTTGGGCACGAGTCGTGCCACAGGGGCGAGTCGTGCCACGGCACGGTTTTTCACCCCAACTTTAGAGCTATTCAAACCTAATCAAACTCGAACCAAAATGAAACATCTTTAACCTAGATTAAAGTAGAATACTTTGGCTTCATGATGACGTTCTAAGTGATCAAAATGGAGTAGTGGAAGTACTATAAATGTTGCTTGGAAAACGTTAGATAACCTAGTTTGGTAACTAGACAACTATGATCCCAACTTGGTAGATTCAACTTAGACCCTTAAAGAGGCTATGCATTATTGTATAATGACCATGTAGGATGGATTGATGCTACTTCCTTGCTTACATTGAGTTCATATACATTGTTGTATTATGCATAGTGTGTTAATCTAATGTTGCACTATGATATTGGTTGAACATGAGTATATTTTACCATGTTGATATATTGTTATCCCTTTTGTGGATTTTATTCAAGTATCTATTATGTGCTTGATATGTGTGAGTCAGCTGACGTTGGGGGTATAACATAATACGGTCAATTATGGAAGTGTGACCTAATGCGATCGGATTATGTTATATTCGCGACCGTCCCCCTCTGTGGCCGCGAGGTTGGGGTTATAAGCGTCTGTATTGAGCCAAAAGCCTTACGGAGTTGCTCTTGTCTTATTTGGTTCCTGAAAACGGGTCTTATAAGACGTGAGTATTGCTTAACGGCTCATTTGTAATTGGAGTATTATTATACCCAATGTTGTACGACTCTTTGTTCGAGACGGGAAAAGGTAAACCAAGGTAATGGAATGTGTTTATAGCTTTCCCAATGTGTTATGTGCGACTTGTTATATGTTGCATTTATTTGGCATATTCTTTGCATCCATAATAGCTTCTTTGAGATTTATTCTCACCCCTCTCCCTTTCTTGTTTTAGATCCCGAGACGAGGAGGACCGCCCAAGTAAGGACGGAAAGGAGTTTGGGTTTGTGAGCATTTTGGGATATTGTCGGGTACGTTAGGTTGGCGTAGAAATTATTTTGTCATAATTCCTTTTGGGAGTTTGTAATTATAAACTTTATTTTCTACGTTAAAAACCAATATCTTTTGTAACTAAACAGTTGATTGTTTTCAAAGTTAGTTATCTCCTCCTCCGATGTGGAGTTGAGTGGAGTTCTTTTGAAATGTTATATTATTAATGCTTATGTTTGAAAGTCAAAGTAAAGTTTTAAAAGTTTAGTGTTTTTGGGTTAGTTTGGGGACGCACCAACTCGGGACACGTGTAGGTTCCGGGTCGGGGTCCTCACACTGGCCGGGTCCTCCTGTCTCAGGACGATCTAAAACATTAAAGGGAGAAGGGTGAGAATAAATCTCAATAAGTTATTATGAATGCACAATATGCCAAGAAGATGCAACACATATAAGGTGCATATAACACATTGGAAAAGCCGTAAACACATTCCGTTACCTTGGTTTACCTTTTCCCGTCTGACCAATAAGTCGTACAATATGGGAGGATACAATTCCATCACAACCAATAACATATAATAGAGAGAGCTATTATAATAACTCCTCTCTTGTGAACTGCTTAGGCATATTCACATCTTATAAGACCCATTTTTCAAGGAACCATATAAGATACTAGCAATTCTGTAAGGCTTTTGGCTCAATACAAATGCTATAACCCCAATCTGTGGCCACAGAAGGGGACAGTCACAGGTATAACGTAATCCGATCACATTAGGTCACACTTTCCATAATTGATCGTATTCCGTTATACCCCTAAACATCAGCTGATTAAAACAAGTTCAAGCACATAATAGATACTTGAAATGAGATCCACCAAGGGAATACAAATATAACAACATGGTAAAGCAATACTCATGTTCATTCAATACCATAATGCAACCTTCTTTTCATACACTATGTACAATAATAGCAATGCATATGAACTCAAGGAAGGTAGAAAGGTATCATAAACTATCCCTACATAGCCAATATGCAATAATAGATAACCTCTATAAAGGCCCAAGTTAAATATACCAAGTTGGATTCACTATGGTGAAGTTACAATTCAAGGTTACGAAGCATTTTCCAACCAATATTTAAAGTACTTCCACTATTCTATTTTGACCAACTAAGGTATCATTGTGAAGCTAAATTTTTCTTCTTTAATCTAAGTTAAAGAGGTTTCAATTTGGAACTATTTTGAATAGGTTTACAAGCCTTGGAAAACTATGCAGAGGCAGCAGGGAAGGGCACGACTCGTGCCCAATGGCAAGACTCGTGCTCAGCCCCTGCACGACTACCCTAGTCCTCACGACTAGTATCACGAGTAACCAAAAGGGGGCACGACTCGTGCCACTAGGCACGACTCGTGCCTAATGCCCAGAATTCAGCATGTTGCTGCAAACATCAGCAGCAGCAATAACCAAAGGTTCCAAGCCAAAATACTCTGTTTTTCAATGACCAAACCAACTCAAATCAGTACCCAACTTTAGCAAAACAACACCAAATTGCTCCATACTCCTTACAACATAAACCCACACTCACCATCATCAATTTCATACCAAAATTGGTATCATTTTTGCCATGCAACCAATCTATCAACCCACTACACCCAAAATCCCCTTTTCCATGATTCTTTCAACTCAACTTCATCATTACAACCCAAAATCAGTTTTCAACTTTACAAAAATCCTTTTTAAATTAAATATCATGATTTAACCATTCAAAAATCCTTTTCTTGCAACAATTATTCAATAACATCATAAAATGAGCAATTAATTGAAAGAAGTCATAATAACTTACCTAAATGGTGAAAATTAAAATATTTATTTGAGTAGCTCTAAACGATCCCCTTGCCGTCAGGAACACGAATCCGTAATCCGTTTCGAAAACGAAGAAGAAATGAAGGTTGGAAAATTTATATACGAGAGGTGAGGGTTTGGTCTATCTCCATGGAAGTACTTTGAGAAGAAGAAAGAAAATACTGAGAGTGGTAGAATGAGGTTTCAATTACAATTTTCCCATGGATAATTATGGAAAGATTTAAATCAAGCTCCTTCATGATATAAGAAAGTTACAACTAGCACCTCATCTTTCCCACTTTACAAACAAACACCTCACACTTAAAACTTAATACTTTAAATTTCAAATTATTATAAAATCATTTTACACTATATAATTTATTCCCTTTAGGCCCTTTATCCTTAAATTTAATTCAATTTCATCCTAACTCCACATAATTCATTAGAACCTAAAATGAACACATAAATATAACAAGTAGCATAAATAGCATAAAATGAGATACTACCACCCGAACCCCACGTGCTCAATGAGTGATAAAATAGTGCCTAATTTTAGGGTCGTGACACTAGCCCTCACTTGCCTCGGCCATTTGCTTGTGCCGTGGCCCCATTTTTCAGCAATTCTGCCTTGGTTTATTATTTGTCCCATTTTTGAATTCGTTTCGCAACAAATGGTACAGTCGCACTTTGGTCACTATAATTTCATTTTTGCACTTTGATCTTTGAACTATCCATATTTTCACTTTGACCCCTGAACTTTCATAATATCAAACTCTTCAATTTTCCATAATTTCAGTTTGGTCCCTGAATTTCCAAGATTTACATTTTGGCCCTTGAACTTCATAATTTCAGTTTTGTTCCACATTTTCCAGAATTGCAATTTGATCCCAAAACTTCCAAAGTAGGCTCAAATCCTCCGTTTTCAGCATTGTTGCACTTCAGTCCCTGTACTTATAAAACACTAAAATACACATTAAATTCTCAATGTTTCGAACAGAAAATAAGCTTAGGAACATATCTTTTGGATGGGTAAAACCACATCCATCAAATATCCCCAAACTTATCTTTTGCTCGTCCTCGAGTAAAACAAAACTAAAACAAATAAAATCTAATTAACTAATTAAAACAAAAGAAAATATTTTTGGGATTTATTCAATTCATATAATAGGCCGTTGGCACAATAAGTCTCAGATCCTTACAACACACATAATCTACAAGCATTATCATGAACATGGGACTATAATTACACGGATGCATCTAACTTACAATTCTCCACCACATAATGAAAGATAAATGAAATATGGGAGATCATTGTCACCAAAGTAAGATATTTTATAGGGTCACTAACCACACGCTCTAAATCAATGATAATAAGATGAAATTTCACACAAGGTCACTCATATGCATGTTTAAATAAAATTGTCAACCCGGTTACTCTTTAGGGATCAAATATGGCTTAACGGCTTGTAATGTATCGCGTAAAACGCGGGCTAGGTTCACGGTTACAAAAGAAGGAAGGACATACGAAGTCAAGCAAGTGAAACTAAGAAGTCTTCATCATACATCCTCCATTTGAAATTTATCACTTCGCTTCAAGTCAACCCATAATTCAACCCCCAAACTTATAATTTTGTATACTTTCAAACTTGGGGTTGATCACCTTTCTTTCTCTTTTTTTTTGTCACTTTCCACTTCAACATTAGAGAGGGCAAGGCTTTTCAATTTTTTTGTTTTCTCTCTCTCTCTCTCTCTCTCTCTCTCTCTCTTTTTTTTTGCTTTGCACAAATATATACGAAGAATGTGCATTCAATATTTTGCTCAATTCCCTCTTTTCATTACATAACATAACATGACTTTCTTTTTTTTTCTTTTGATGACCACTTTTCACTCAACCCTTTGATTTTCCAAACTTCACCCAAACATTTCCGTTCATTCCCTAGTTTCACTTTCTTGAAAATGTGAGAAAAATAGTGTATAAGTTAAAAGGGTAGGACAATGAGGGTACAAAAGAAGGCAAATGGTGGTCTAAGATAACCTCTCACTTGTGAGAGATTCCATTCTTTTAAAACTCAAAAGGGGTTCTAGCGGAAAATTTTATATAACTGACGAGAAAGTTAAAGGCTCACAAATAGGGTTCAAAGAAAATAGTCAAATATCACTTCCCGAATAGCCTAATTGATGTGTTATTGACAGTCATGCAAACATGTTCTAGGGACCCCGAGAATGCCAAAGTGATCCTATAAAGGTCTCCTAAATTGGTAACAATTATCAAGAAAAATAATGCGAAAGTGAAAGGTGGAGAAATCTTACTTTACATGTATCAATGCAATTATAACCCCATATTGACAATAATACTCAAGATTTTTAAAATTAAAGCACACTCAAATCATCATGGACTCTTGCCAACTTCCCAAAATATGAAAAGAACAAAAATTTTAATATACATGGTCCTATACCGAAACCAATAGTAAAATATCTGATCAAACTAATAGTATTGGTCTGGTTCTGGTTCCAAATTTTTATGAAACTGATTATTTGATTTGGTCCTGATGCAGTGCAGATCAACAGGCAGCCAAAGCAATTGCAGATCAACAGGCCATTCAAACAGGCCGAGAAAGCTACAGAGGGTGAGGCTGCGATCCAGGCAGGTGCCCATGGGAGGTCAAGCGAGCGGCTCACTTGAAGGAAATCAAGGGCAAGCTTCTGGACTCGAGGCTGGCGCCTCACACTAAGCGGGGCGGGCGCCTCATTGACGGGGGAAGGGCGCTGATGTTTGCTGATGTTTAATCGTTGTTGTGTTAAATTCAATTAAGGAGGGTATTTGTGCCCTTTCCATTCCAAGACATTTTTAGGGTTTGTTAGAGTATTTAAACATGTTTTAGTTGTTGAATAACTTAGTTTTTGGATTTATGAATTGAATTAAAGACAAGAACAGTTGTGCCTTCTTTGTTAACGAATCTTGTTGATTTCTTGTTCGGTTCCATCTCATAACCTCTGTTGATTTACATCATTTGATATCAGAGCTCTGGACGATTTGATGGCCGAACGAGGGCGTGGAGTTCGTGGAGGAAGAGGTGGTCGTAGAAGGGGTCGTGCAGCGGATCCTCCGGAAGGCGATCATCACCGCGAGCGTGATATACGCGATATTGAGATCGACGATCTGAGAAGATAGGTTCAGGTACTTCAACTCCAAGTTCGGAATCACAGAAATCGTGGGGGGACACCGCCGATTATGAGTTCTGATTCGGATGATTCTTCCGAGGGTACGGAGTATCACGAGAGAGTCAATCCCTTTGCCAGAAATCATGGACATCAGAATAGGTATGAGGAAGACTCTTTGAAGGATATCAGTGTCAAGATCGAAATTCTGGAATTCGAAGGTAAGACTCATCCTGACGAGTTCATTGCTTGGTTAAATACTGTTGAACGTATTTTTGATTTAAAACCTTTGAAAGATGCTACGAAGGTGAAAGTAGTAGCAATCAAATTGAAGAAACATGCTTCGATTTGGTGGGAACATGTTAAGAAACAAAGGGTTAGGGAGGGTAAATCCAAGGTTCAATCTTGGGATAAATGAAGAAATTGTCAAGGCAAAAATTTCTTCCGAAACATTATAGACAGGATTCTTTTCTTGCTTATCATAGTTTGAGGCAAGGGGATATGTCTGTGGAGGAGTTTATACATGAGTTCGATCGTTTGTGGATTAAGTGTGATGTTGCAGAAGAAGATGAGCAAACAGTAGCCCGTTTTCTTGGGGGATTGCGTACTGATATTTCAGATGTTGTCCACCTGCAGCAGTACTAGACTTATGATGATGTTTGTAGGCTTGCTTTGAAGGTTGAAAAGCAGTTGCAGCGAAAGAAGAGTGTGATTAATTGGCAACACAAGAATTTTTCAGGTAATCATAGTAGTGGAAGTCCTAGCAAGGTTGAGGGGGTTACACCTACAGTTCCAGTAACACCAGTGGCAAAAAAATCTGGTGCAGTCCAAGAATCTTTAAGGGGTAACAAGTCAGCCCGGTGCTTTAAATGTCATGGGATATGTCATTTAAGGGCCGAGTGTCCCAACCGTCATGTTGTTGCTTTAATGGAGGATAGTCCACCAGTTTATGATGAAGCACCAGATGATTCAAGTGGTGAAACTGAAGAAGTGTATGCAGATCAAGGAGTGACATTGGTGGTTCAACGGGTGTTGAATGTGCCTGATGTGGAAGACGAGGAGTGGCTTCGTCATAATATTTTTCATACTAAGTGCACTGCCATGGGGAAATTGTGCAACGTAATCATCGATGGTGGTAGCTGTGAGAACATCGTTTCTACCGAGATGGTTGAGAAATTAAGATTGAAAACGGAAGTACACCCACAACCGTACAAGTTGTCTTGGTTGAGCGAGGGGAGTGCATTGAAGGTAAACATGCGATGTTTGGTGCAATTTTCCATTGGCAAACGTTACTCGGATGATGTATGGTGTGATGTAGTACCAATGGTTTCGTGTCACTTATTGCTTAGTCGTCCGTGGTTGTTTGATCGGAGGGTTAAGCATGATGGCTACAAGAACACGTATACCTTTACGAAAGATGGGGTGACTGTTACGTTGTACCCTACACACTTCCGCCACAACCTTGACCCCGGTAAGGCTTCTGTTCCTGTTAGTCATCAACTTCTCAGCTGACCTATTGTTGATGTCACATCAAAGCGAAACAGTATGCCCAAGCAGTAACACATCGAAAGAGAATTATTTTTTAGGTGGGAGGATTACTTTGGGTTTACTTGTGCAAGATGGGGTTTCTGTTGAAGCGTCTTGTTGGTATCGACTCGTGGTCGAGTCTTCTTCAAGGGGGTGAATGATGCAGTGCAGATCAACAGGTAGCCAAAGAAATTGTAGATCAACAGGCCATTCGAACAGGCCGAGAAAGCTACAGAGGGTGAGGCTGTGATCCAGGCGGGCGCCCCATGGGAGGTCAGGCGAGCGCCTCACTTGAAGTAAATCAAGGGCAAGCTTCTGGACTCGAGGCTGGCGCCTCACACTAAGCGGGGCGGGCGCCTCATTGACGGGGGAAGGGCGCTGATGTTTGTTGATGTTTAATCGCTGCTGTGTTAAATTCAATTAAGGAGGGTATTTGTGTCCTTTCCATTCCAAGACGTTTTTAGGGTTTGCTTAGAGTATTTAAACATGTTTTAGTTGTTGAAAAACTTAGTTTTTGGATTTATGAATTGAATTAAAGGACAAGAACGGCTGTGCCTTCTTTGTTAACGAATCTTGTTGATTTCTTGTTCGGTTCCATCTCATAACCTCTGTTGGTTTACATCAGGTCCTGATTTCAAAAAAAAATATACATGGTCCTATACCGAAACCCGGTCGATTATCTTTATATATATATATATATATATATATATATATATATATATATATATATATATAATCCCTCCCTCCCAGCTTAAGATTCACCAATTACCCAAAATGGCGTCCCGTTACAAGCTTCACCTTTCTTAAAATGAAGAAGGTTTATTAATATTCTATTATACACAATAACTTTTCTCTCTCACACATTTAAATTATGGGTCCCACTTGCCATATCCACTTACTTCTTCCCTCTCACAATCATTCTCCCACTCCCATTATTTTTGAATATATATATTGCTTTCTTAATTTGCGTGCTTCACAAAAATGGTGAAGCTTAACCCGGGAAGGAGGGAGTATATAATTTGAAATCCTTAAAACTCTTCTTTTAAAAAAAAAGTCCTAATTAATTTTCTTACATAGTTAGCTTCGATTCTCTCCAGCAAATTCTATCTAAATATTTCTTTCATTGCGTCGTTCCACCCTGTACTCTCTCTCAAGTTCTCAACGCTCTTCACCTCTCCTCTTCTTTTCTCTCTACTAGAAATCAATTTGATTCTTCAATGTTGCATGGAGCTCTGAGTTCGACTCACAAGTCCCACCACGGCACCACCATTTATCTCTCATCGACGGTGCAGCTGTAGCGAAAGATAATCTACACCTTTCTTAGTTTTTTGCGTTAAAAATTGCAGAACATACGACCTCTGTTTTTTTTTTTTGTGTTATTTTATGTTTATGAAGCAAACAATTGTGTTGCAAAGTTGAAACTTGAATGTGTCACATTCGACTTGATGGTGTAATATATATATAGCTTTTAGTTTTATTTTTTTTTCTATGTTATGGTTAAGTTTGAAGGTGAACAATTAATGTTTAATGGTGTCTATTTTGTGGTTTGAATATTAAATAATTGTGATAATTTTTTATTATATTTTTTTATTTAATTAGTGATAATATTCAATTGAATATTTGTTATCGTAAAAAATTATAATATATTGTAATTTATATAACTGATGAAAACAGATCGAAATTGGACCATTAAAATCGAATCAATGGAACCGATTCGATATGGTATATTTCTGATCCTAAATTTTTACAAAACGTCGGTCCAAATTTTTACAAAACGTCGGTCCAAATTTTCTAAAATTTTCCGACCGTGAACAGCCCAAAATTGACCATCCATAAGAAAGAATCTTCACGCGGGTGTATATCTTTTGTTATCTTCAAGCAAATGGTTGGAATTATTAATTATTTGTGGTTTTGAAAAAACAGATGGATGGAATATCTATAATACAATACAAGAGGAAAATAATCGCCTCTTATCTAGGGATAAAGAGCGATCAGGATTTGTCCATAACTATCTAATCCAACGGTCTTCATTGAATAGTTTCTTTTTCTCTTTATTTTTAACCATTAAATTCATTTTCACTGTTAAGATCCTACGACTAATATTAGGCGGTTTCTAAAATCTTACATCTAATCCAAATTTTAATTTTAGTTCATTACATATTTGAAAAACTAAAAATGATCATTTATTTATAATCGGTTTTTCGGTGAGATAACGTGAGCTTCGTCATTTTTTAATTTATTTAAGTTTTTGAAAGATTTTAGAATCTTTCAAAAAAAAAAATTAGAAAAAATGTTTGTACCTAAATCAATTAAAAAATCATTCGTTACTTAAGTTTTTTGTTTTCAACCTTGGGTAAAAATAGGATAGGGGATGGGTTATGGACTATAATTATTATCTATGATCATTTATTTAAGGAGAGTATCTTAACATAATAATTACTATTATATATAATTAAGTTTATGAATGATTTTGAAATCTTTCAAAAAAAAAAATTAGAAAAATGTTTGTACCTAAATCAATTAAAAAATCATTCGTTACTTGAGTTTTTGTTTCCAATCTTGGGTAAAAATAGGATAGGAGATAGGGGATGGGTTATGGATATAATTGTTATTAATTATTTATTTGATTAATGGGTTGGGTTGGGATTACGAAAAAAGAATAATGGTAAAATGGGTATTAAGAAAATGTGTTTTTACTAACTCTAAATGGATAACAGTCTCGAATAATCGATTTCCTCATATTCTCTACGGTAGTTACACAAGCAAATCGCCCTCCATCAAATGTTGATTATGGAACAAAGTAATCATCAGGATATTGGGTAAAAAAAAATTATTTTTTTTTGGGGATGGGAGGAAGGCCATTTCTTCATTTCTTTAATTTGTGTACTGTAACCGTGCCAATGGCACGGGTAAGAGAATACTAGTCTATAACACAATACAACTCACATCTAACCGCCACACAATCGACGGCCAAGATTGAGTTTGAGAAAACATAACTGGTGGCTAGGATTGAATATGAAAAATAAATTTGTTTTTTAACTTCCCACTCTGCTACAACGGTTACTACCTCTCTAACCGCCACACAACAAAGAGTGGCTCAGATTTAATCTCTCAAAAGACAAAAAGCGGCCTAGATTTAAAGTTGGAAAAAACAAAAAAAAAACTCCCCTACACCGGTTACTAACTAATATAAATAATTAATAATTTTTATTAACAAAATTGAATTTTACTATGTTGACAGTTAAAAAATAATTACTCCCTCCGTCCCACTTCAATTGAGTCACTTTTTTTTTTTGAACGTCCCACTTCAAATGAGCCATTCCATAAATGGAAAGAAGTGAATAGTATTTCGGACATTTATACCCTCATAATGTTTATATATTTACAAAAAAATCAATCATTAACTTACTATTCCTCCCACTCATTCTCTCTCCTATTTAATATTTTTAACTTTTACATTCTCTCTCCTCTAATCTTCTACCCACTTTCAATTATTTACTCATTTTAAAAAAAAAATCTTAAAAAGCGTGCAAAGATGTCATGGCTCAATTGAAGTGAGACTGAGGGAGTATTAATTTTAAGTATTAAGCTAAATGGTGAATTTACTAACAAATATTTTTTGTACTGTGCTATTGCATGCTTGATAATGTCTATTTTGCTTGGTTTATATATTTGTAGAACTTTTGCTACTCATGGAGTCTTTGAGAGGGATAGTAGGCTTGCTATTCAATATAATATCTTTTTGCTGTCAAATAACTATTGTTAAATGTTTATGTGAATATAGCATTTGTACAGCTATGATGGTATGTGGTTGGTTATTTTGTTGTTCTTATTTTCTCCGTTTTCACTCACAATCTGTTTGTGAAAATGCCTCATTACCTCATTATTTATTTGGCTATATTTGGATCGGGGCGATACAACTATTGTACTAAGAGGCTAAGATGAAAGTCTTAAGCTAGGTAGAAAGATGGTAGTGAGTAGAATGTGTTCTTTTAGGAGGTGGTGTGGGGTTGTGTGGGGGGCAATTCATCCTTTCTTTAATTTTTATACAGTTATTTTTGTACTGTCACCGTACAATCCGCACGAATGGGTAATACTAGTAGCTTTACATTACACTCAACTCCAAAAAACCCAAGTCAAAACAAACAATACTTAAGTAACTCCATTCATTTTAAATTATTTTTCTTTTTTTTTCGTCTCACTTTTAATATATTTAGTTTGCTTTATTCTATAAATAAGCAAATATAAATTTTATATAAGTTTTACCTTATCTAATTTATTTTCATCCACTTTCCAAAAAATTCTAGCTCAAACGACATCTAATATCCACTTCTATACACATGAGGTTAGGGGTGCAAATCCTTACAAATGCAATTTCTAGTATTTACAAGTGTCAATATTATAATAGATTAAGTCATTCGCTAATTAAAATCAATTTTTGAAAAAATATATATTTTGCATACACACTTGCTTTATAAATAGTATTTTGAACAATTATATTTTCAACTCACTACTATGAATAAACGAGCACTACCAAACTAAAAAGTTTAAACCGAGACCGAGAATACTAGTTTTATTAATTCAACTAGGCATGCATGCATCATGTGTGAAAGCGCATAAAAATTACTGGTAAGACACCCTCAAAACATGAGTAAAAATGAGTAAAATGAAGACTTTCTCAACATCTATCAAAGAATAAAGGGCAAATTGCAAATAAGGGCCTGAAGTATGCACCCCGTTTACGGAAAGGGGTCCGATGTTTTAAATTTGGCAATTTAGGGTCTCAAGTAACCAAATGTTGGCAATTAAAGGCTTTTTTGACGAAATCATTAATTTCTTGGTTAAATCATCACGTGCGGGTCACGTGCATACTTCAGGCCCTTATTTGCAATTTGCCCATTTACATAATAATAATAAAAAAATAAAATAATAATACTAATAAAATAATAATAATATTAATAATAATAATATTAATAATATTAATAAATAATAATAATAATAAAATATTAATAATAAAATATTAATAATAATAATAATAATAATAATAATAATAATAATAATAATAATAACAAAATAATAATAATAATAAAATAATAATAATAAAATAATAATAATAATATTAATAATAATAAATAATAATAATAATAATAAAATAATAATAATAATAATAATAATAATAAAATATTAATAATAATAATAATAATAATAATAATAATAACAAAATAATAATAATAAAAAAATAATAATAATAAAAAAATATTAATAATAATAATCAACCCCAATTTCCCATTCCTTCTTCTTCTCTGGCAGCCCCACAAGGGACTCCACCACCACCGCCACCCACCACCCCAAACCACCACAATATCACGACAACTCCACCACCAAGCTCTCCATCCCCATCCCTCATCCCCACCACCACATTCTTCCCCCATTGAGATCATCTTCTTCCAATTCATCCCCAATTTCCAATTCCTCTTCTGGGTATCCTGGATTGAGTCCAAAACCCATCCAACGTGCTCAATCCGATAGCAATTTACAAGGATTGTCGTCGATTGCATTCAATTTCGACGATTTCTTTACTTCCAAAACACCTACAACCAATTCTTCTATACAGAAGAAGGCAATGTTGCGTACGGAGCCATCTTTTTCGATTTATCATAATTCGGAAGAATATGAAGATTTGTTGGTGGGGATTGAAAAGGGTGGATTAGGGAGTGAGGATTTTAGTTTTGTGAAAACTGGTATGGGGTTGATTGAGGAGGTTGATGATGAGGAAGGGAAGGAAGAGGATTTTAGTTTTGTGAAAACTGGTATGGGATTTTATTATTATTAATATTTTATTATTATTATTAATATTTTATTATTATTATTATTATTTTATTATTATTATTATTATTATTATTATTATTATTATTATTATTATTATTATTATTATTATTATTATTATTATTATTATTATTATTTTATTATCATTTTTTTATTATTATTATGTAAATGGGCAAATTGCAAATAAGGGCCTGAAGTATGCACGTGACCCGCACGTGGTGATTTAACCAAGAAATTAACGATTCCGTCAAAAAAGCCCTTAATTGTCAACATTTGGTTACTTGAGACCCTAAATCGCCAAATTTAAAACATCGGACCCCTTTTCGCGAACGGGGTGCATACTTCAGGCCCTTATTTGCAATTTGCCCGGGTGACACAGTTTCTCAAGTTGAATACTCGAGAATCATTGAAAGTCTAATGTACTTGATGAGTTGTACTAGACCAGATATTGCTTACACGGTTAGCAAATTGAGTCGATATACAAGTAATCCTGAAGCGGAACATTGGAATGGTATAGTGAGAGTACTAAGGTACTTAAGATGTACTCGAGATTATGCTTTACACTATACTAGACATCCAACGGTAATTGAAGGGTATAGCGATGCTAATTGGATATCCGATATAAAAGACTCAAGCGGATTTGTATTCACATTAGCAGGAGCAGCTATATCATGGAAATCTTCTAAACAAACGGTTATAGCTAGATCCACGATGAAATCTGAGTTTATAGCGTTAGATAAATGTGGTGAAGAAGCTGAATGGCTACGCCAATTTATAGAAGATATTCCAAGATGGACAAAGCCCGTGCCATCAATATGTATACATTGTGATAGCCAATCAGCGATTGGAAGGGCACACAATCATATGTATAATGGTAAGTCTAGACACATTCATCGAAGTTATAATACCATTAGACAACTACTTTCAACTGGCACAATATCCATTGACTATGTTAAGTCAAAGGAAAATTTAGCGGATCCGTTAATCAAAGGGTTAAATAGAGACTTAGTTGAAAGCTCAACGAGGGGAATGGGACTTAAGCCTCTGAAAAGTTAAACACAGCGGAAAACCCACCTAGATCGCATCGGAGATCCCAAGAACTAGATTCAATGGGACCACCTAGCTGTTAAAAGACTTGTAGCGTCACTGTGGGGAAATCAACCCCAAGTCCATTCCTATTAGTGACATCCCGAAAGGACAAGGATAAGTCTATGGCTTTTAATGATTCTTACGCGTCGAAAATTCGAGCGGGATAATACGAGTTACCTTTAAGAAATCACCTATGTGAGAGAGAAGTCGGGCCGCTTCGAGGAGAATTGTGTGAGGCTCAATTCTTAGACCCTCTCGCAGAACCAGGCATATGTTCAGGGCCATGATTGAACATAGCTATGAGAATTGAAGTATGTTAGGAAGATACTTGTGTCAAGCATATGATCGGCTACACAAAAAGCATAATGATTCAAGGACATCGCGTCTATCGATTTGCGAGTAGAGTAAATATACTTGTACGAGCGAAGATTCAATGGGCATTCCCACATCTTCGTATGCAAGTTTTCGTCTGCCGGACTTTATCACCAATTCCGCATTATTCCTTCATGTGGGGGATTGTTGGAAAAAAGTGTGTTTTGAAGGAAATAATGAGTTATTTTCTGTTAGAATATTAGATTGTGGTTGTTACCATTTAGATAAATATTCTGTGTATATATTTGTATCATTATCCCTTCCTTAGATAGAGTAGTATAGTTTGACTATGTAATTATCTCATACCAAGTTTGTTTCCTAGATTTGTGCTAGGTGATTAGCTTGTAGACTCTGTATATATACGGATACAAAGGAATGGAAATACCATGGAATATATTCTTTCATGGTATCAGAGCTGCCTAGGTTTCTTTTCTCTCTTCCGCTGCGCCTAGGTATTTTTTTGATTCATCCGTTTGTTAATTTTCTTCCATTCTCCCCCTCCCTCAGTAAAAGATGTCTTCCTCTCGTTCTTTTCACCCCACTCTTGCTGTTTCAAACATCAAGAACCACATCTCCTTGACACTTGAATTGGAGAATGTATAATACGCTACTTGGGCGGAATTGTTCAAAGTTCATGCCAAATCTCACTTGGTCATTCACCATATTATTCCTCCAGCTAAAGGCAAGGAGAAAGTGCCTAAAACGGAGGAAGAAATTGAGTTGTGGGAGGTACTCGATTCCACCGTGCTTGGTTGGATTTATTCCACCATTTCTCATGACCTTCTCAATACTATCCTTGTTCCGGATTGCTTGGCCATGGATGCTTGGAATAGTTTATGTGAGATTTTTCAGGATAACAAAAACTCAAGGGCCGTGGCACTTGAACAGGATTTTTCTCGCACTCTTATGGAGGATTTCCCTAACACCTCCGCTTATTGCCAACATCTCAAGCACGATCAACTCCATGTGTGTTCTTAGGATATCCTCTCAATCACCGCGGATTTAAGTGTTATGATTTGTCATCCCGGAAAATAATTATCAACCGTCATGTCATTTTCGATGAAAGTGAATTTCCATTTGCCAAAATCCATACACCTACTCCTCCTACATACACATTTCTTGATGATGGTTCAAACCCATATATAATGGCCCATATGCTTGCTTCCAATTCTCTCGGCCCTCTTTGGACAAGTTCCAGTCAGCCCTCCATCAGCACCTCACATCCCATGTTCACCTGTTTCTCATCAACGTAACTCACCTCCTTCTATTACCCAAATTCCAGGCCCTCCAACTATTCCTCCTCCGCAACTTTCTAATCCGACTCAAAGGCCTGTAACTCGTAGTCAAAGTGGCATTTTTAAACCCAAGCAATTGTTTAATCTCCACACTTCTACTTCAGAGTCTCCGTTACCCCGTAATCCCGTGTCGACTCTTAAAGATCCAAATTGGAAAGTGGCTATGACTGATGAATTTGACGCTCTCATTAGTAATAGGACGTGGGAGTTGGTTCCCCGTCCACCTGGAACTAATGTTATTCGTTCTATGTGGATCTTTACTCACAAACATAGGTCGGATGGCTCGTTTGAAAGGCACAAGGCGAGACTTGTGTGTGATGGGAAAACCCAACAAGTTGGGATTGATTGTGGTGAAACATTTTCTCCGGTGGTTAAACCGGCAACTATTCGTACGGTTTTGAGTTTGGCTCTCTCTAAGAAATGGTCCATGCACCAACTTGATGTCAAAAATGCGTTCCTTCATGGAGATCTTTTGGAAACCGTTTACATGCATCAACCGTTGGGTTTTCGAAGCCGAACACATCCTGATCACGTTTGTTTGTTGAAGAAATCACTTTATGGGTTAAAGCAAGCACCACGTGCTTGGTACAAAAGGTTTGCCGACTTTGTGTCCTCTCATGGGTTTACCCATAGCAAGTTAGACAATTCCTTGTTTATTTACAAAAATGGGATGGATATGGCGTACTTGTTATTATATGTCGACGACATAATATTAGCAGCATCATCGGACACTTTACGCAAGTCTATCATTTCACT
The DNA here is from genome assembly GCA_022495995.1 of Adenophora triphylla var. japonica. Lineage (NCBI taxonomy): Eukaryota > Viridiplantae > Streptophyta > Magnoliopsida > Asterales > Campanulaceae > Adenophora > Adenophora triphylla. The sequence continues at coordinate 4,720 of JAFEMH010008273.1, read as the reverse complement.
TTTGGGCTCAGAATTCGCCATGAAGGACCTTGGTTCATTACACTACTTCTTGGGTATAGCAGTTAAAAATCACAATGGTGGTCTTTTTTTGTCCCAAGAACAATATGCCAAGGATATACTTAGAAGAGCTGGAATGGAGACATGCAGCGGCCCCACGGCTTTGTGGACACTAAGTCCAAACTTTACTGCCCATGTGAGCAAGCCATTTTCGGATATCACTTTGTACCGTAGCCTTCTTAGGAGCTCTCCAATATCTCACCTTCACCAGGCGGACATCACATATGCCGTCCAACAAATATGCTTGTTCATGCACGCCCCAAGAGAAGAGCATATGGCAGCCCTTAAGCGTGTGATACGCTACATTAGGGGTACGGTAACTCATGGTCTGCATTTATGTCCTTCATCCTTTGATTCACTTCGGTCTTTCACGGATGCGGACTGGGGGATGACACAAGCAGTCGCCAAACCACCACAATATCACGACAACTCCACCACCAAGCTCTCCATCCCCATCCCTCATCCCCACCACCAGATTCTTCCCCCATTGCGATCATCTTCTTCCAATTCATCCCCAATTTCCAATTCCTCTTCTGGGTATCCTGGATTGAGTCCAAAACCCATCCAACGTGCTCAATCCGATAGCAATTTACAAGGATTGTCGTCGATTGCATTCAATTTCGACGATTTCTTTACTTCCAAAACACCCACAACCAATTCTTCTATACAGAAGAAGGCAATGTTGCGTACGGAGCCATCTTTTTCGATTTATCATAATTCGGAAGAATATGAAGATTTGTTGGTGGGGATTGAAAAGGGTGGATTAGGGAGTGAGGATTTTAGTTTTGTGAAAACTGGTATGGGGTTGATTGAGGAGGTTGATGATGAGGAAGGGAAGGAAGAGGATTTTAGTTTTGTGAAAACTGGTATGGGATTTTATTATTATTAATATTTTATTATTATTATTAATATTTTATTATTATTATTATTATTATTTTATTATTATTATTATTATTTTATTATTATTATTATTATTATTAATATTATTATTATTATTATTATTATTTTATTATTTTATTATCATTTTTTTATTTTTTTATTATTATTATGTAAATGGGCAAATTGCAAATAAGGGCCTGCAGTATGCACGTGACCCGCACGTGGTGATTTAACCAAGAAATTAACGATTAGTCAAAAGCCCTTAATTGTCAACATTTGGTTACTTGAGACCCTAAATCGCCAAATTTAAAACATCGGACCCCTTTTCGCGAACGGGGTGCATACTTCAGGCCCTTATTTGCAATTTGCCCGGGTGACACAGTTTCTCAAGTTGAATACTCGAGAATCATTGAAAGTCTAATGTACTTGATGAGTTGTACTAGACCAGATATTGCTTACACGGTTAGCAAATTGAGTCGATATACAAGTAATCCTGAAGCGGAACATTGGAATGGTATAGTGAGAGTACTAAGGTACTTAAGATGTACTCGAGATTATGCTTTACACTATACTAGACATCCAGCGGTAATTGAAGGGTATAGCGATGCTAATTGGATATCCGATATAAAAGACTCAAGCGGATTTGTATTCACATTAGTGAAATTACCCGGATCCGAGCAGGCCTCGCGGCCCCGGCATCTGGCATTTCCCCGCTTTGCAGCGTTTTCAGGTTGGAGGTGTCTCGCCGTTTGTTTTCGCATTTGTAGAGTCGCCACGCCGTTTTTATTAAGCCCAAAACATTGAAAAAGGGCATCAGTTTAAAGATAATTTTAAAGCGTTTTTTGTGTGATGAGATTTTGAGTTCGGAGGTCGAGATGACTCCCCTGAAGAGAATATTAGAATCTTAGAGCTCACCCGAGTCGCCTCGTAAAAACGAGTCTTTCGGATACCCAATATCCTTTAAATGTTGTGTGTGTGTGTGTGTGCTTTTAAAAATGCATCTTTGTATCGGATGTCTACATTGTATGCTATGTATGGAAATGTATTGAAATAGTATAGGAAGGAAGCCTTACCAATGTTGGTTCGTGTCCTGTCTTCCGCCGGGGAATGGTGTTTGAGGTCGGAGTAGCGTTCGTACGGATCGGGATTGCTTCGGGAGATGCCGGTTGTCCGCGGACGAGTTTCGGCGTGAGTTGAGGTTGTAGGCTGCGTTCGGGCGAGAGGTTCGGCATGCGTGGGGATCGTCGGGATCACTCGGGCGGAGGTTCGGCGTGCGTTGTGAGTGGCGGGAGTCACTCGGGCGAGTTTCGGCGTGGTTTGGGATCGTCGGTTTGACTCGGAAAGAGCGGGACAATCATGGAAAGACTGACGAGGCCTCGGAGTACCACGAGGCCTCGAGTACCTCGAGAGTGCCTCGGGCGGCGCGGGAGCGTCTCGGGAGCGCTCGGGGAGGCTTCGGAGCACCACAAGAGGGGCTCGGAAGGCCTCGGAAGGATCAGAAAGGGGCGGGAGTGCCTCGAGAGGACTTAGAGGGGAGCCGAGAAGGCTAAGGGAGGAAGAGAAGAAGAGGGAGGTGTGTGAAAATGAGGAGGGGGAGCCCCTCTATTTATAGTAAAAATTTCGGAGCAAAGAGGTAGTCCACGGACCTTCTTTGGTTATCGAGAATTTTGGATTTCCTCGATTTGAGGGAATGCATGATGATGGTGAATATTACGGAATGATGGTGTCCCCAGAGCAATAAGGTCCGTACGGACCATCTTGCATGCAAAGAGGTCCGTACGGACCAACTCTGCGAGGAGTAATCATTTCTTAGCAGGATTTGAGGGAATATTGTGGACTTTAAGGGGATTTAGTAATCATTGACACAAAGAGGTCGTACGGACCTTTAATTTGCTTTACTGATTTCTGAAAATTCCCGAAAAGGTCCTTTTGTCCCTTTTTATCCACAGGGAGAGGCTCCTCACTTAGTTTGGTTGGGGGTTGAGAGGTTTGAGAGGGTTTTGAGTGAGAGAGGTCCTACGAGACTACGTGGATGAGTCTGCGGTGTTTCCGTGTAATGTGCTTAGCAGAAAGGGGTGATGATCCAGATTGGGAGGTACTTACGAAGCCACTCGACGACGTCACTTATGAAAGAAGTGGGGTCGCGCCGGATAAGAATAAGTCTGATCCTAATACGGATCAGCGTCTCTTGGGAGAGGAAGTGGCCAGTGAGGGTCGATGTGCGAGGACGTGGTGGTGTCCTTTTGTGTGGCCCGTTTAGGTCGAATGGCTGAACCTGTGATAGGATTCCTACGTATCCACAGCGGGGAATCAAGCTTCCAGTCGTGAGTTCGGAGTGTGGGGTGAGTGTTTTGCTTGAATGCGGGCGTGGTGGTGCCACTGGCGAAGTGTCGTGTGTGGCCCAGCCAAGAGGAATCGGTGGTGAGAGGACGTGGTGGTGTCTGCAGGTGACCGCATAGGTTTGTCATGTGGAGAACGTGGTGATGGTGTCTAGGTGGCGAAGTATGGGTCGATGTTTAGCTGGACCACATGTGATAGAGAGATTCCTACGTATCACTGGCGGGGAATCAAGCACTGTTCGTAGTTCGGAGAGTCGTGAAATGCGTGAGTCTGCGGGCGTGGTGGTGCACACACATGAAGTGTTGTGTGCGACCTTAGCCGAGTCGGTGGTGACAGGGACGGGGAGTGGTGTCTACTAGATGTGGTGACCGCCAGAGGTCAATTGTGAGGACGATGGTGGCGTCTGGGATGGAAATTTTACATGATTTTCCTAATCGGGTGGTTTAAGGCCTTCCAGGGCCGGAGATAGAGTGAGGACTTAGATAAAATCGTCTTACGATTGCGGGTTTTGGTGCACGGCTGGAGAGACTTTGAATCGAGTCTTACGTTGCCGGTTGGTGCCACGTGCCGGAGGACTTTGAATAGTCATCGCGTGACCCGGTTGGTGTGCCCACGGCCAGAGACTTTGACCTGTCACTACGGCGGCGATTCAAGTGCCACGGCCAGAGGACTTCCCAGATGAACAGATCGTCAATCGCGGCGGTTGGTGCCAGGTGCCCTTGTTGGAGGACTTCCAGGCTCAATCGTACGGCGGCGGATTGGTGCCATGGCTTATTTGGAGGGCTTTGGGTCGTAGATAAATGTACGGCGGGGATTTGGTGCCCTTGTTGGAGGAGCTTTGAATCGTCATCAGCGGCGGTTTTGATGTAATGCGCGAGGAGACTTTAGATCGTGCTGCTGGCCGCGGTTGTTGATGTATCTTGCCCGGAAGACTTTGACTCCCGTCTTCTAGCCATGATTGATGTAATGCGCGAAGAGACTTTGAATCGTCTTCTAGCGCATGGCGGTTGTGATGTATCTTGCGCGAGGACTTTGAATCGTCTTCTAGCCGCGATTTGTGGGCGTAGGCTGCACTTTGTGCTTCGAGAGCGTAGATGCGCTTTGTGTTTTTGGCATGTTGAGTAGAAAGATTGGACTTCGATGACTGCCGGTGCTTGCGTTGCCGTTGAAGTGGGCGAGGATGACAGTGCGGGTGATAGCTTCCCCATTTGGCATTTTTTTGGGCGCTTCGTGCCTTGGGACTTGGCTACTCGGGAGGTGTTGGCTCCTTCTTGTGCTTGTTTCTGCTAGGTTGAGGTGGGCAAGGATGATGGCGGGTCTTTGAGGGATATGCGATCTGTATGAAGCTTCCGCTTTCGACTTGTTGGGGAGGAGCTCGGAGGGCTTACTTTGATATGGCGATTGCTTGCGGCTGCCAGTTGAAGTGAGGCGAAGTTCGGGCTTA
>JAFEMH010008272.1:0-51906 GCA_022495995.1 Adenophora triphylla var. japonica | reverse complement strand
AGCTTTCCAAAAAAAGGAAGATTTCACTATTGGCCTCAAATAGAAAAAAAAAAAAAAAAGATACAAATTCACTCAAAGTTTCTTTTAAAAAAAAAAAAAAAAAAAGCACTCATTTCTCGCCTTCAAAACAAATAAGTGAAAAGGTGGGGAAACATAAATATTAGAAAATTACAAAGAAACCCCGCCTCTTGAACAAACAAATCACACTATACAAAATTCACAACAAATGATTGACCACATAAGACTCCCAAATCCCCAATATATCGCCCCTAAGAAATTTGAGCTCAAAAGCTAGTCGTTGGTTAGCTTCCATTGGCGTACCTAAGTCCTGGCTTGGGATATTCGGTTAGCATAAATGGTCACCAGCCGCAACTGTGTGCTGTTAAGACCCTCCAAGTATATGGCAAAAAATGCTTTACCGAGCATGATATATATGTCCACCAGACAAAAAACAACCGTCTGCCACCCAAAAAGTAAAAAATTATATATATTATGATATAAAATCATGAAAACCAGATCAAGTCATACATGGGGTCAAAACCCAAGTACCAAGCAATTTAATAATCAGTTAAGAGGGACAATTACAGTAGAAATTCTTTAAATTAATACTTGATAAATTGATAAACTCTCTAAAAAATAAATTTGTCAGGTCCCGACTTGGGCCAGTTGAAAAAGTTACAAAAATCGATAAAATAACAAGATTAAAAATTCCGAGAGACCCCTTTATAATTTTAGGTCCCGAGATAATCATAAATTAATAATTCTTAGAAATTGAAAAATAATTATTATAATTTAGTGAACATATGACTTTATAGTTGTTTGTTTTCTTATAAAGTCTTCATGTCGTTTATGTACCATATTTGTTTCAAGAATACATTAAGCATAGCTATTATTCTTGTGTAAATTCAAAGTTATTATCAACTTTCAATGTCTTTCAACTTATTATATACATACAACAATGAATTTAGTTTATATGAAAATTTAAAATTCATCAAACCGGCTAAAACCTCTTTAACTTAATAATTAGTAATTTATCAATAAATTAATAACTCAATAAATTAACAAATTTCTCCGGTACGACATTATTAATTTATAGAGTTTTTACTGTATATGCATGCAATATTATCATATATTTTCTCTACCCAAAAAATCCACAATTGAGACTCCAATATGTTAAGGGGCTAGGCTATGTATAAAAAAGACTGAAAATAAGGATAAATATGAACTTCATAGATTTAAAGTAGTTTCTTGCTTTGTTTCCCTTTTTCTTTTTGAAGACCCCTTGTCTATCCTTTTGTAGTTTGATCTTCTTCTAAAAGAACATTCTTTTATTAAAAAAAATGACATGAGAAATGCCATGGATTAATGCACAATTTTCTCATTGAGCCTTTACAACACCTAAGCACGTGTCTAATTCTTCTAACTAAGACACATTTCCTATCTTTCTAAAAACTACATTGTCAATACTTATACCCCTGCCTGACTTAAATTGCACTAACACTACGTCACTTTTGTTTTATTAAATGAACATTTTTAGTAATATACAGTTGATCTTTGTTCGACAATGATCAGATACCTACTTAGTAAGGAAGAAGCAAAAACATATGTAGAGTAGCAATGTACCTTCCGAACATCAGCACTCTGGTTCCCAAAAGCGTCAAAAAGTGCAGGTAAGAATGACGGTAATTGAGCCATTAGTTCTTCTTGGGAGAGCCTACCCACAAGCTGAAAAAGCATCAATAATATCAAAAGTTGACAGAATACTTAAATTTAAACACAAGTGAAGTGGGAAAGAGAAGAAGCAGGATCATAACTTTAAAAGGGAATGCAAGTCAATAACTCCGTGAAAGTTGGTCAAAACAAAGTATACAGATGCTAATTCTCAGCGCAACTCAAATTTAGTACAGCATTAAGGTGAGAGGAACGGAATATAACAATCATATAAAACTTGCAAGCCTGGACAATAGTGAAAATAATGTTAACTACTGCATCCCATAACGAATATTGCACTTTCCTTTTTGGTCAAGGTGAGAGGAACTGGATTAAGCAATCATATAAAACTTGCAAGTCTGGACAAAAGTGAAAAATAATGTTAACTACTCCCTCCATCCGGCAAAACTAAAAAATTTGCCACTATACTATGAGTTTGGCGGCAGATTTGCCATCGTACTTTATTTTCGTCAATTTTGCCATCGTACTTTGATTTTCAACTTCAATTTCTTCCTTCTCTCTAACAGAGGTGCTGGTTTCAAGTCCACTACCACCTGCAACAGATCCTCCTTCAATTCCAGATTCGTCTTCTTTGATTTCGAATAATTTGTACACCACCACGACTTTTTTTCTATTGTTGTCCTACATCTCAATTGCCGACTATCAGAGGATGATCAACGTGAGACCCGGAAGGGGAATTGAAAATCCAATGGCGCTAATTCGAATCACCGATGAGATAAGAAACCTTAGCTTCGTAAAAAGAAACAGAGAAAATCCCAAATCTTGTTCAAACCCGTTTCGCTCTATTCTATTTGATTATATGTACAGATGTTGGTTCTATCAGTTCATAAAATCTAATCAATTTTTAATCAGGGAATGCATATTGCCGCTCAAGTGTCAAAGTAAAAGTACCAGTGGGTAGGTTGAAGAATTAGCGAATAGCTACGGGAAATCATGCCTTGTTCAATTTAACATCTTCGATTTGAACGACTCTTTCTGTTCTGTTTCTGCTATTTTTTAAATATACAGTGTTATTCTTGTTAGGTTAATTGATGGTGGTGGTGATTGACTGTGGTGGTTGTGGTAGATGGTGGTGGCAGTGTTAGCTAGATGGTGGTGATTCACAGTGTCACACTAAAGTATATCATGTATTCATGTCAATGTGTATTTAGATATTTTTGTTTTCATGTCTTTGATAATTTCTTTACGTCATTGTTAAATTTGTCACGTTTTCGGTAATATTTTAACATTCATTAGAGAGAGGAAAATGAAGGTGAAAATCAAAGTACTGTGGCAAAATTGATGGAAATAAAGTACGATGGCAAATCTGTCACCAAACTCATAGTACAGTGGCAAATTTTGTAGTTTTGCCCCCTCCATCCCTTAATGAATATCACACTTTCCTTTTTGGTCCATCCCAAAATAAATGCCACGTTTCTAAATAAAGAAATAGTCATAGTGCAATTTAATGATAATACAAGTAATTTACAAACAAAGTAGAGCACATTCATTAAAACGTTGATAGGCCAAATGCGACATTTATCATGGGACGGAGGAAGTACATCAGGACTCACTAACCTAATGGACACTAGACCAAAAGGCAGAACTCTCTCTCTCTAAGGATAAATACTGAAAAACAAAAAACATAGCAGGAAGCCGATAGCTGCTTATCCGGATCCGGGCTGTCTACATGCAGTTGTACATAAAACCATAGACAATAACAAGTAGTTGCGCAAGCATTCCCCATTTTCTTTTCATTCCAGAATTACTTTAGCCATAATGTACTGATCTCTGCACACATTAGCAACCCTGCACCTTAAGCTAGACACTGAAATTCCCTCACTCGGCTAGATATTGAAGAGTACAGAAACCTCATTTGACACTAATCTTTTTTGGTTTCTTAATGGATATAGAAAAAGGCGTTCTCACTCATATGCGCTCCAATTTCAAGTACTCCCTCCGTCCGACTAAATGTTACACTTTTTGCCTTTTTGGATGTCCAAATAAAATTACACTTTCCTAGAATAGATTTTTTTATTCAGTGGGACCCACTTGCATACTAACAACAACAATCCACTAACTATTCCCTACCCTACTTTCTCTCTCCTACCTCACTTTTCATACTCAATATTTTCATAATAAGTGAGAGCAGCAAGAAAATACCTTCGTTAAACAGTTTATACATGTAACAAGAGTTTTCTCGTCTTCGGTAACCAATAATGGAACAATAACCTGCAAAGCCAGTAAATGCAGAAATCAAGATATGCAAAAGGCAATATTATGGGCCAACCACATTCCTATATTCCCAGAAACAAAAATACAAATAAAAAAATACAGAAGGACTTACACTTAAACACCTGAAAGGATCGTACTGAGACAAAACAGCAGTCAGACAGTGCTCAGCTTCATTCCCAACCTATATATGAAATTTGATACCATAAGCTAAAGAGAACAAAAGAAACAAATAGTTCATATATACCAGGCAGTTTAAGTAATCTTACTTTTGACATCATATCCTTTGTAACATGAAGAAGCTTTTCAATTACAATCTCAACAGAATCCTCCATTGCATCTTTCTGGAGAAAACAGAATAAAAGCAATAAATACCAAGAAAGAAAAGCTAGCAGCCAAACCAAGAAGGAACAGGCAGAATCACAGCCCAAAGCCATAGAAATGTTAATCATACCTGATTCTTCAGCATCTCAGCTATTAGAGAAAGAGCAAGTTCTCGAATTGACGAATCAGAGTCATCTAAAACCTCGAGCACAACTGTCAAAATCTGATTGAAGTACTGAAAATATATCATACACGAAAACTGCGTCAGAAATGCACTTAGCTAAAGGTTCTTATTTTGCTAATTAACCCAATGCACAATGATAAAACGATTTAGATTAAGTTTCAAATTAGATTTAATGTTGCTCATGTATCTGGAATACAAATACACAAGTAATAAGAGTGTAGCTAAAAGGTTCTTATAGGAAAGATGCTTCAGAAATACGTTTAGCTACAAGGTTCTTATTTCGCTACTTAATCGAATGAACAAATGATAAATCCATTTAGATAGGTTTCCGATCAAGTTTGATGTTGCCCTTGTATCCGGACCATGAATACACAAGAAATGAAAGTGATATGGCAATAAAAAAAATGTCAACTGATTCTTACTAGTACACAGTGCAGAAAGGAAATAGGAAAAAGAATTACATATTGACAGTTTATAAGCCTAAAGGTAGCCAAAGTTTGAAGAACACACAGATACTAATGATCTTCAGTCTTGTTCCAATTCCGATTGACAAGTTTAGGGAAAAAAAGGAGAGACTGAAACTCATTCTATAGAAAGATGAAAATGATGCCATGTTACTACCACATACAAAAACCAACCAGAATGAAAAGAATGAGAAAGGTCAATGTTGATCTACCTTGGTCCATATGGATGAATCATTAGCCACGGAAGCATCGACTAACTGCTGCAGTGCACCGCGCTTGCTTTCAGTAGAACACTCGTCATTCCCATTGCATATCTACAAGAAAGTGTAAAAAGGTTAGCAACCCGCACTTACAAGGTTATATTACATTTTCAGTAAATTAGGGAAAGGAGAACTGATGTGTGAGTGAATCACATTGATATCCAGCAATATCTAAAGAAAAATAGAAGTTCCTTTTGGTGGTATATGGGAAAGCAAACATGTTTTTCATACACTCACCAGATGAAGAATTTGAGGAATGCTTGGTCCTGTATCCAAGGAAGAGCTGATCTTCAAGGATGCCAGATTTGACAGAGTAAGTTCTAATTCAGGAACAGCCTCGTTATCAATATTATAGCTAGCATTGACCTGTCGGTGATCAGTACCAACAAGCCCATTTAGACGAGGCGTGGATGAAACATCTATTTTGGTATTGCTGTCCATATTTTCTAATCGGGTACTCCAAGAACCAACATTTTCACTAGAATTATCAACAGCATACTTAGTATCATTGGCATTTGAAAGCAACATCTCATTATTGGAACCAGTCTCAAGACCCTGATACAACTGCTCCTCAGTTTCGTCAGTTGCTCTAATCTGGTTTGACTCTGTTGCAGAATTCCACTTCCTACCAGTATCACTATCAACAGAGCCAGTAGAGTACCTTCCATACAAATGATTAGTCTTGGATGCTCCAATATATCCTTCTTCAGACGATGTTCCAACAACATCAGACGGATCATAAGAGGACTTGGAGCGTTGTCTCTCTCTTTTGTTCTGTAGAAAGTTCATCAAGTCCACTTCAATACGAGGAGTATGCTGCTTAAGGGCTCTCCTCAAGGAATTTTGTTCTTCAACTGATAAACTAAGAATATAGTTCAAAACTCCTGTCGAATCAAAATGGGAATAAACTGATATAATACATGTTGTAGCTGCTTCCTTCAATTTGGTATTCTTATCATGAACCAAAGGTGTTAACTTAGCGAGCCAAAGCTTGAGAATGCCACTATTGCCAGCTCCTTCGGAATTCATTGCATGCTTCTTAAAAGAACCAATCGCAAACTCAATGACCGCCAATTTTGCCTTGGGAGATCGCTGTTCATCAAGGGAACGGAGCAAAGCTGGTAACAGAGAATCTACACCATAAGTTCTGCCAACAATTTCTAATGTTGTTGAGCAGGGTTGCCGGACTAGTTCCTTTGGATCAATTAATCGAGAAAAGACGTGGGGTAGCATTCTCTCCATGTAACTTTCAAACGGTTTACGACAAGCTGGAATAATATCTGCAAGTGTCGAAAGGGCCGCTTGTGCGACTTTATGGTGAGGATCATCCAAGTGCTGAAAGAATAACTTCATTACCTTGTCAAAACTCTGTGTGACTTCCTGAATACCTCTAGGTCCTTGCTGTAGCAAAGACCGCAGATAATTAAATGCAGCAACCCTAGCGTTCCAGTCCGAACTAGGGTTAAGTCCCTCACTCAGAGCATCATTGAGAGAAGATGGGCCATCTGCATAGCTTGACATCTCCCCCGAGGACAGCTGACTATCATCGAAACTCCTCCGGCTTGTAGACATTCGCCCAGAAACATTCTTTCTTGAAAGAGGCCGCTGAAAATTTGGGATGTAATTAGTATGAGAATCCCTGAAATGTGCATCTCTATGGGGAGTGTCCAAGTACTGTCTATCCATAGGCATGTTAACCGACCGCCTAGCCTCCCTTGTATCAGTGTTATCTTCATAAGAGCTCCTTTCATGTAGCTTTTCTGAAGTTCTCTTGGCTGAGTAAGAAGACAGGGCTGAAGGCTCACTTCCCACATTTCCACGGTATGATAACTTACCAGAATCTCTAGAAGCCTGAATCTGTGTGATAATATCTGACAAAACCATGCCACCATTCCGATTATTACTTTTAGAGGTACCAGAGGTAGTTGTATGTAATAATAACGAGCTAGCAAGATTATGGGAAGCAGGAACAGCAAGAGGGAATGGTGGATCACGAGATGAAGGCGGGTCCACTCCTGCACTAGGTACGATAAAAAGTAAACTTTTAACCATTCAAAATACTGTGCATTGAAAAAATCAAGTTAGAAAATTAAGCAATCAGAGAAAAAACTTCACCACTACAAGAAGGAAAAGATGAAACCAGAATTCAGCCCATGAAAAGAGAAAGAAGCATACAAGTACCTAGATCCAGACTAGATGATCGCGCTCTCTCAGATATATCCAAGCCTCTAAGCATGCTCTCAATGGCTGTAACTTTCTGCTTGCTTGCATGCAGCACGCTCTCCAGGCTACGTTCTGTACCTTTACCAGCCAACTTTGCCTGTGATGAATACAGCCCAGATGAGGCAGAGGTTGCAGAGGGCACACTCGCATTTCTGTCCATTGCAACTATGGCTGAAGTTCCATATCCAGGTAAATTTGCAGCCACAGACATTTGGGAGTTAAGTGGCATTTGAGACGTCCGCTCATGAATAGAAGGAGAAGCATGCCGCCTATGCAAACTTCCATCTTCATCATTAATTATCTGTGCAGATAAGACGACTTTGTTATCTCAAGAATCATAGCAAAGATTATACTCTCTCTCAGTCCCATTTGACAAGTCAACACTTTTATTGACTGATGCTTTACTTGCTTTTACCATTTTGAAATTGCACTATAATTATCGCCTTTTCTAGATATGGGACAATCTTTCTGGGCTGAGGGAGTAATGAGTTTCCTCATGGATTATAGGCATGGGAGCACAGAGAAAATCAGAAACAAAGAAATTTACATACCCTTTGAATAACAGGATCAAATGATGAAAACAAGCGACGGGACCGCTCAGGCCAAGTCCTCGAGAACATTCTGTAACAAGATCTAGCGGTTGATCGGACCTGTTTTGCGTAACAATATTAGTAATATATGTGCATCAACTATCAAGATATTTCAAAAAACAAAAAAGACTATTGAAGTTATTTGAAAAGACACAATATCAAACAACCAATGAAGTAATGATACCCATTAGCTTATCAACTACCACTAAAAAGCAGAAACGTGATGAAGAAAACAGGTGAATTCAAGACAAACGGAAGAAAGGCCAAAACAGCTTTAGTGCATAATCATAAATTAAACAAACATAATTCTGCAACCTACAAGAGAGAGAGAGAGAGAGAGAGAGAGAGAGAGAGAGAGAGAGAGAGAGAAAAAAAGGGGATACAAGACATCATATGCCTGGAATAGGTACAATGACATTTTGAGCCAAGGCAACACTATATCAAGGATGCATAATGGTATAACTGCACCTATTTTCAAACAAAAAGGAGATGACTATTGCATGAACTATTTTGCTTCAGTTAACTCATAGCAAGAGACCAATTTGACTAACACACCGGAAACGCAATCCACATTCTGGTGAAATAACTGTGGATGAGGAGTTAAAAGCGCTAAGAGATGAGGAGAAACTATTGTGGTATCAGTATTATAATATCAACCAAAGCATTTGGCATAGAATACTCCTCGTGTAGTCGTGTTCCAAAATATATGCCGTGTTTGATGTGTCCAACATTTTAAGGATAATGCTTTACTTATTTGTACCTTGTTTTTACCAAAAAACTGAACTAAAACGATTTCCTTTCTAGAAACGCGGCATTTATTTCGGGATGGAGGAAGTAATATAAAAGTATATTTCACCATTACACAGTAAGCTGAATTGAACATATACTGCTAAACGACTTGATTTTAAAGAAGACAACATTCACTAGTGGATTCCAGTGTTCTGCGGCTCTGCCCCAAAACAGGTAAGACGTGACACCCTCAACTTCAAAAGTAAAGCAAGAAACCAAAACTAAGGGAGATCCAAAGTGGAAAGAGATACATAAATGGCATAAATAGATGATAATATTTATTCAAACTTAAAACTGATTTACGAAATTATTTGTCTCACTATCTCATAAAAATCAAAAATAAACGTAGATTTTTAATGTTCAACATATGCTAAAGTAGAATATCAGAATTCATGCCTCTACCATTAAATTAGTACCAAAAGGTTTTGCTACACTGATAATAAATCACAAGAACTGCAAAAAAGGAAGAAAAAAAAAACTCAAGGGTAAACAGGAATTATGCTTTGCTTTTGCTACGTGAATAATGTGATGACCAATGATTTCTAATAGTTCTCTATTAATATATAGAGAATCCATGAGGAAAGAAAAGCAGGTTTCTTCATTAACTGATCATATTTGATCATCATCTCTGAGATAAAAGTCTAAAACCCAGGCATTTGAGAACACATTCAAGGAAGCTAGCATTTAAAAAAAAAAAAAAACTTGTTACAGATAAGAAAGAGTGTCGGTAGGCATAGGCATACGCCACTGTTGAAAACCATTCAAACCGAGCATTACTTCCTTGAAGAAGGTTTCATTTAGCTTCGACTTGAGAGGAAACTAAACGATTATGCATTCTATCTATGTGCATTAGCTGCACGCAAGTTAGACTAACAAAGGAAGAGTCAGCAGCGAAAGAAATGAATAGAACTTTCAATGTCAATAGATTCAATACCTCACTCATCGCATCTCCCACACAACACTTGATGAAGTCTTCATAAAGATCAGCTGAACGTTGTATTTCAGGTGCATCAGCCCAATATTCAAGTATCAAAAGAGCATACTCGCAACATCTGAAAAATTAAATAGGATTATTATAGTAAATGAAATAATCACACTAAGTTAACTGTATCCTAGCATTGTCAAACCTTGCACGAAGTATAGCACTACGGTCATTTTTTGCAGCATCAGCTATACGGGGAAGTATGCGGGCAACCTTGCAGTTACGCAGCATCTGTGTAACAAAAACACAAGGATAGAGTAAATATGATATCAAAGAAAGAAAGTGTCAAAATGTTATGGCATTCAGCATTACCGTTTTTATGCAGTTATCAGCTGATTCTGCAATGACAAGTACAGTTATCACAACCAGCTTGAAAAGGTCCTGAAGGTCAAATCATAGTGTCAGAATATTTTTGCCTATTGGGACCATAAGAACATTAAGTTCCACTTACAGGAATGAACTTCTCTGCACAGGCCTCAAAATCTCCCAAGAGCTCTTTAGATAGAAAGCATAATAGGTGGCAAGCCTAGCAAAAAAGGAAAAGAAAAAAAAGAGATCCCCTTAAGTAAAGATGCATGGTCACCTACATATAGCACAGAAATGGACTCTTCAACTATAACATTCAAAGTATACTTTTCATTTTGAGTCAAAACAAATATATTAGATTAAATACAACAAACGTGCAGTCATGCATTTAGTAATTAACCGTCCATAAAGAACATGCAACCTTGGAGTCAAATGATTATGTAATGCAAACAGCATCTGTACGATAATAGAAAAGGCCCCAACATTTCAAGAGCAACATCTTTCATGCCATTGACAAGTTCCCAAATATGTCAGTATAATAATCAACGACCCCCCAACATTGCAAGAGAAAGACCAGAGTACTGCTACAGATGGAAGCATCAAGATTGGACTGACTGAAAATATCGATGAATGACATCTCAAAGAACCAGCTTAATGCAGCTTTTGAATGTGTGGTAAACTTTTCATTCATACCTTTTGGACAGTCTTGAAAAATCAAATCCTTAACCAAGGCAAATGCTTAGGTGAAGTGGCAACTAAATGCTTAGGTGAAGAGGCGACTAAAGATGGATGCATTACAATATACATTTGAAGGGTCCAAAGAAATTAAGAAAGATTCTGGCATGCCATCAAGAGAAAGCTAAAAAGTGTAAGTTATATGTTGGAAGCTAGTCCCCTTCCCTCGCCAGTGTAAATATATAATATACAATAAAAAAAAGAGAGTTAAAATTATACCATACCTGCTTCACTATGCTAGATCTTCTATCAGCTAATTGAGTGCTCAAGGGACCAACAAGTTGCTTCAGAAGTAAACGGAAAGATGGATAATCAGCAGCACCTAATAAGATGAAATAGAAAGGTAAGAGAAACTATACTGAATAACCCTGAAATATGTACCAGAGCCTGCAATCCCCATAACAGTCTGCAGTAAACAAGCATTTCAGCTTGAGAAAGTAAAATGGGGAAGAGGGAAACAGAAGGATATACGTTCATAAACGTCAGCAAAAGTTAGACAATACGTATTCCAACTACCACACTAGATAAAGATGTAAACCTTGTATATCTGAGGGGTTCATATGTGTCATTTAACAAGAAGAAGAATATATCCAGAAATAAACTTCAAATGACTTCTAAGTGAAACATTTTAGTACTTGATTTATCGCTCTTTATGCAATTGCAAAGTTCACACTTACAGATGATTCCTAAAATCAATCCACTCAGGATGTGATTCAAGTCAAGTTTATAACTGACAGAAGACAGAACCTTTTACCGACTACCAAAACCTGTACCAATAATGAAAATAGGTAGTCGTGCTCGTGCTACCAAGAAAACAGCATAGAAAAGGGCAGCATGCGGCACAAATAAAAAAACTATACATATCGGTCCAAATGTTAATGGTATGTATATGTATATACTCCCTCCGTCCCGGAGAACTTTACCCCTTTACTATTGAGAACGGAAAATAAGAAATAATATTATTAAAGTATGTGTTGTGAGTGGGAGGAGAGAGAATGAGTGGAGAGAATAGTAAATTTGAAAAGTGTTGTGAGTGGGAGGAGAGAGAATGAGTGGAGAGAATAGTAAATTTTTTTTCCTTTTTAGGAAAGTGGGACTTAAAAGTGGGACGCCCAAAATAGTAAAAGGGGTAATGTTTTATGGGACAGAGGGAGTATATATATACACACACACACATATACTCACTTTGTCCCGTTTGAAACTACACACTTTACATGGATTAAGGAAAGGTGTTAGTGGAGTAGGTGTTGAGTGTGAAAAGTGAGGTAGGAGAAAGAAAGTGGGGTAGGGAATAGGAAGTGGAAAGTTGTTGTGAGTGTGAAAGTGGGTCCCAATGATTGACGAAGTATTATAAACTTTCCCAAAATAGAAGTGTGTAGTTTCAAATGAGACGGCCTTTGGTAATAAGTGTAGTTTCAAATGGAACAGAAGGAGTATATCAATACTAAGCAAATTGTATACTTTATACCTTGAGTGATCAAAAAGGACAAGCTTGCCCGAAAAATTGGAGAAAGCAACAACTCTACACAACAAACGTGTATTAGGCAATGATCTATGTTATAACGGTTTTATTCTCTGAAAGCATTACATTTGAAAACTTATCTATCCTTGACTACCACTAGGCTAAAAAAAAAACACCCTCCAATTTGTGTTGTTCTTTTAAGAAAAGAAAACAGCATCTGTAACAAGATAGCCAGATACTCAATTAACAAAGCTATTTTCAGAATAGGAAGGAAATTCATGGAGGATGAACACACCTCCAATAACCAGGCCTTCAACTCTTTGCATAGCTCCAATGCGGACGGACCAATCCTTTTCTGGTACTAGAGTCAAAGCAATTTTCTCGAACTCCCGTGCTAGTTCCTTCTCTGAGTAGACTTTAATTGGATCTACAGGTTTTTCAGTGATATCACTCTCTCCTGCAAAGCAACCAGCTTATTAGGCACTGATTACCCTCAGTAGTTAATTCTTACTGTATAAAAATACTGTTAGAACGTAAGGTCTGATAAGCAAGGATGGGTCATTTCACTATCTCCATTATAAAAAAAGTATTACAGAATTTGAGCACAAGGATATTCCTGTTTAATGAGTAAAAACATCAAAAGAAATGACAATCTTTGCACATTCTCCATCTTATCTACTTATATCTGCTTTCTTCTCATCAAGTAAATAGCCTAAAAAACATCATTATCCATGGGAGCGAACTAAAATAGCTTTCTGCATACAAAGATCCAAAAAGAAGTATCTATATGAAAGTAAATCACCATCTGAAAGATCTTAAAGTTTGTCGTGAACATACAATTTGACCATAAGAAACTCAAATATTTGACCATGCATTCAGCGTTTATCAAATATGCCTCAAAATTGCCATAACATTTAAACAATTCCATATAGTCAATAGGCCCTCGTCATTTAAGTGATCAAACAAGTATTTATCTGGCCACACTTATTCACTGTATGTAATCATGGGGCCCCACTAATAAAGTAGGCTGGGATTAATAGTGTTGCCATGTGATACAACTACCGACAAAATCAAGTCAACCCTGTCCAAAATGGCTGGCAGCATACATTCTGATAGACATTTCGACGCTTTCCCTCCACTATTAAGGTAAGGGCAATGCTAGGGGCACAAAAAAAGCTCACAAAATTTTGGTCGCAAACACATTTGGCAATGAATGATTGGATATATGATTAATGAGTAGTGGGAAAAACAACATCCAATCAACCATTGCCAACAATTTTTGTGACCAAGATTTTGAGAGATTTTAATGTGACTCTAGTATAACTCTTAAAGTAATTTACCAGCACAGAATCCAACGCAACCCTCTTCTTAGAATAGTTGCAAATACATGTTCCTACATGAGCATAAATTACATAGCAAACTGTTGAAGCAAGTGATGGAGATAAAAAACGACTACATGAGCCAAGAAGAGTACTACTCCTTCCATCCCTAAATAAGTGTAAATACATAATAAAGTTACTGTGTTCACCTTTCATATATCATATACCAACATACACTTAAACCTCTACAAGTCTATAAGGAGGATGTAAGAGTACTTGCGTATATTTGCTACTAAAATTGCTTAAAAGACAACTTTTCAGATTTTCATCAAAGCCAAAAATAAATATACAATTTTCTTTTATACAAAAATAGATAAGAACTTACAAACAGATGGACAAGCAGTCCATCAAAATAAAATACGAAGCCAAGAAGCAATAGCCTACTCCTAAGAGAAAACAAAACTCCCATCCTCCTATAATCGAAAAGGTAAACCCCCAATAAGCTCCCTTCGCTTGCGCCCATAAAGAAGCTAGGCAAACAACTCTATCCCCAAGCAAAAGACTGCAAAATGAATCTATCCTTAAATATCCTTGCCGTATGCTCCAACCAAATACACCGGAAAATAGTGTAAATTGAAGTGTAATAGGAAGACAGAAGAAGATAGAAGATAGAAGTCACTATTCATGTGGATTACAGAAGTTTACATACAAGCATTGCATTGGCACATCCGCAGCCATGTGTCATACATATAATGTACTCTTTCAGGCTTTTTTTGTTGGAATCTACATATATTCCCTCAAAATATACAAGTCACTATTCATGTGGCTACAGAAGTTTACATACATACTGGCCTTGGATGTGATGTAATAATAAAATTCTGACAAATGTTCTATAACATCTTCACCCCCAAAAGAAAAAAAAAACAGTATCTGATGTAAAATAACAGGAATCCAGAAAAAGACAAGAGAAAATGCAAATGTAACGTGTTCAATTCAGTTTGAGCCTGAAAGTTTTTACTATATTAGATTCTCAACTTATTTCCTACTGACTGTATCACTTGTCAAGCGAATCCAATTATATTTCCACAGTTACTTCATCAAGCGCGTCTAAGTGACTTGGTCAAGGGCTCAATCATGCAGTTCTACACTGTATATAGGAGTATAGGACTGATACTACTTCTAAGGTCTGGCTATGTAGGCTTAAGTTAGTTTGCGGAGCTCTTTCAATAAGTTCTCTCAGCTGACCTGGTCATCAAGTTGTCTTTTCCCTGTCCAGGCCATACCCTCTTATATATTTGTGTTTAGTCCACAATATCAAGTCACGCATATTGCACAATTTCCCATGATAAATCATAAGATTCAATCCAACTGTCCCAGCAGCCCCAACACGATTTAGAATAACTCAAAAAGTTATTCATTTGGCAACCTGAAATTCTGCTACTTTTAAATTCCATTCACATATCATTGGACTTATAGCAGGACTTTATTTTGGTTTACATACAACCCCCCCCCCATGAGACCCAGTAAATCAATAAGGAATGGAACATTTTCTTTATCTTGATGATGCAACTATTACTAATGAACCCAGTTTTTTTTTCAAACTAAGATTCTAACCACCGTTGTGCACCTACTTCCTTCCAACAAATATAACTTGCTGGAGAACCATTAATATAAAATGTGACACGTGTAAAGAAATTGATACCGTCTAAAAATGTTAACACACACTGACCTCCAAAAACCGAAACTTCACGAGTAGAATTCTTGGCCTTTGGACTGCTTCGTTTTGGATTGTGGTTGGCAGGCTTGATGTCACCAGCAGCATAAGTATTAATACGTTGATCCGAAGACCGATTTTTTGGTTCAATCCGCTCAAGTCTGGCATTAATATCTTTAACCTACAGTTCAGTATCACATCAGATAGTTTTCTTGTCTAGCTTTTCGGCTGATTTTTAGTTAAACTTAGACAGCGGGCACATTAAATCAGCTGACATGGGCACTCATATCTTGAAGAAACTAAATAGATGGGCAGCAGCACATGGCTCTTCACATATAGCATTTGCTATGCATACACATACAGTTTTCAACAATGCATTACATTATTCAACTTCTCTTTATCCCAACAAAAAGTAATTTGATTGCTTTACAACTTCAACAAAGTACAAACTAAAACAAAACTTAAAAGGTGAATCACAAAAAATTTAGTTTACATACCAACTGCATGAAAAAAATCCTTCCTACTTGATAAAACAAATTACTGAATATATCCTTCACAGAATAGCTTTTTCCAAGAGGAGAGAGGATTTATTGCTTGCCAGGCTAGTTTAGCCAAATATTCATCTTAGATTGCATTGAAACAATTATGATACGTAGTGGTTGTAAACTCATTACTTGAGTGTGAGTATCAAGCCCAATAACAAAAAGGCCCCTCATGATAATGTATAGTTAGAAAAACGCAAAGCTGTATTTAGTCGAACATGTTTTAGGAAGAAAATGACAATATGAAATCGAACTGTATCAATAATGCAATCACCATTGATGTAGGAAGATGATGGCGGTGAAGTTCTTCCCGGAACTGGGGCCCAATTTGAGTGTACATCTCCTGCAAGTTGGAAGTGGTCATATTAATAAGAGATCAGATGCACTGAACCAAGGGAAAAAGGCCATGATATTTAAAATAAATCACAGTTAAGAAATTCATCAATTAATTACAGCCTGAAAGCTAGTAAGCTATGACAGCCATAAAAGTAATACATTTGCTCATAAACCAGTGCAGCTCATCACTGTAACTACTCTTTTTTCCTCCTAAACCAAAAGTTTTCCAAATCAGCAGGTTCAGGTTCTACAGAAAGAAATTTCAAGAAGAAAAGGAGGGAAAGGAAGAATAATTAAAAGCAGGAAAGAAGAGTAATTGGCTAATTCAATTAAGAACTCTTCATGCAAATGCGAACACGCTCAAGATCCATAAGGTACACTAAGTTATATGGAATATAGCAGCCAGTAATCTCAGCACAGTTGAACAAGCAATGCCCAATAAACACACTGATACTTTAACCCTAATGCTTAAGTTCCAAAGTAAAGAAAGGTAGTAGGGCTGTTCCAAGAATTCTCTGGGAGTAATACTATCATTCCCACTGCTCGCCCTGTATAGACAGCTGAATCCCAGCTACAAGCAGGGGTAACAATAACACCAAGAGATTCAAGGATGGGAGATTATAAAATAAAGTGCATTAATTTATTTCATTGATAATCGTATGAAACAAAAAATTATTACGCCCTCTCTTCCACTTAAAGAGCACCCTTTCTATCCTAGAAGTTGACTTGAAGGCTCCAAAGTAAAAATAAGCATCATGATAAGCAAACAAGTTGGACTCTCGTGGGGATATTGTTGCAAATAGCAATCACTCAGTCAAAAGTACTGATTTACTCCCTCCGTCCCAATCTAAATGTCCAAACTTTCCTTTTTGAGCGTCCCATTGAAAATGTCTCATTTCCAAAAAAGGAAACTTTTTTTCACTATTCCACCCACTCATTCTCTCTCCTACTTTACTTTTACACTCACAACATTCTCTCTCCTAACTATTCCTCCCACTCATTCTCTCTCCTATTTAATTTTTCATACTCACAACATTTAAACTTTTTCTCTTTCCTACCTCACTTTTTCTCTTTCTTACCTCACTTTCCTTAATTCCCGCGCCGGACCCATTTTTGGACATTTAGATTGGGACGGAGGGAGTATTATTCTAGAGGGAGAATATCTATACATTGCAATACCGCTAGGAATCTGTGGAGTAATTTGTTCACGGTTGGCATGAAAGCCATATGATATGGCGGTGGAGGATGAATAAGATGAGGGGTTTTGACAAAGAAAATATGTTAATATACTATCAGACGTTGGATGTTTGTGTTCATTTGGACTATTGGCATGGATGAGATACAAGAGTTATCAAGTAAATTGTTAAACTTGAATTACCCTGGGGTCACCCGGTATTTCTTGCTTCCTTCTGGGTCAAAGCTTGTGGGGCTTTTCATAGATTAGCCTAGTCAAATATCACACGGAATATGCTGCAGCTTGGTTTTCTTGAATTTGATGTTACATTTTTTATTTTGATTTCCACAATATCTACTTAAGGAGAACATCGTCTCTACCGCTTCTCTTGGGTATTAATTATTTATTCGTTCTGATAAAAGAAAATTTAACTAAAAGCAAAAAGCAATACACTGGATATAAATTTGTGTTCCAAAAACAAAGTCCATGTCATAATGACATATTAAATTATACTATAGCAGCCACCCAGCCTCTCCTCAACTCGTTAAGTAATAAACCTGTGATGGCACCCATTACCAGGGGCGGAGCCAGGGGGGGCATGGGGGGGAAATGCAGTGTAATTTTTTTTTGCCCCCCCCCCGCCGGAATCCGGCGGAAATTAGGGATTTGGCCGGAGATTTTGCCGGAGAAGAAAAGAGTTCACGTTTTTTTTTTTTTTAATTAATCAAAACGACGTAGTTTTGATTAATAAAAAAAAAAGGCGTCGTTTCAGTTTAAAAAAAAAAAAACAGAGGAAGCATACGTAATTTCCTCTCTCTCTCTCTCTACAAAAACCCTAGCCAATTTTCTCCTCCTCGACGCCGCTCCTCCTCGCCGCCGCTCCTTCTCCTCCTAGTCCTTGCTGCCGTCTCTCTCTCTCTCGGTAATTTCCTCTCTCTCTCTCTACAAATTCGAATGGAGTTTTACAAATTTAAATGCGTTTTGATTAATTTTAATTTCTTCACAAATTGATAAGTTTTCAATTGTATTTTTTGTTCGTTTAGGTTTATCAATGGATAGATTTGTATTAAAAAGGCCTAGATCTACTGCTTCTTCTAGTTCTAGTGTTGGAAATGAAAATGTGGTTGTCGAAATTGTAGAAAATGACATTGTTTCTGATCCCGGTCTACGAAAGTCAATTGATAGTATTGATGTGAATATTCAGGACCGTATTCGTAGAGAATATGTTGCTAAAGGTCCTTGTCAACCAAAAGGTCATGCATTTCCAAAAAAAGGAATTTCAAGTCGTAATTTTAGAGATGATTGGTTTGGGGTTTTTAATTGGCTTGAATATAGTATGTCTAAAGATGCCGCATATAGTATGTCTAAAGATGCCGCATATTGCTTTTGGGAGACAAATATTTGAACGATTGTTTGTTGGTGTACATTGAGAAAGCTCTGTTCATAGATATTTCTAATGAACGAATCTTGAAGCGTTTTCAAGATATGGCTACCCGTAAAAATCTTTTGCCGAAAATCACTAGTGCCACTAGTGCTATTTAAATTGTAAGTTTTTTTTTTTCGGTTATTTCCCGTTCTGATGAACTAATTTGAACATGATTTTGTGTATGAAATATTATGACATTTTTCCTTATTTATTTGTTTTTCATGGATCCGACCCATTTTTTACTTGTCCGACCCGAAAAAATTTTTCGGGGGCAGCACCCCCGTGTAATCTTGCCCCCCCCTCGGCCAATTCCTGGCTCCGCCCCTGCCCATTACCATACGCCCATAGAGAAGCTAAATACAACACTTTTTCCCACAAGATGTTTCACAAACTAAAAATTTCCTCAAATAAACAAAGGCATCTCCACATATCCAACATGATACTGTACAAAAACTATTCCTTTCGCAGCAGAATTTCTACTCCAGGCATAGAACTGAAGAGCTAGGGAAGCTTCTACTCCCAAGTCTCCGATCCAAGATAGAGATGCTGAGTTTGGTTGCACTATAATGAGAAAGTAAAAGGAATTGGGAGCTATTCCACCAGAAATTTAAAATGCTTTAAGTTGCAAAATAGAATACTTGCATATCCTCAGTGAAAATTTCAAGTAATGAACAATGGTGCAGCTAATGTGCCTACTATTAAGTTAGGACTTCAATATTCGATAATGTGCAGCTTCTACGCAAGTCACTAGCTAGGGTTACTCTCAAAGACTTCTTTTGAGATACTCACTGCAAAACCCAGTATCAAACAAATCCAATTTGACATACTTCAATATTTTTATTGCAGAACAGAGTAGACAAAATCCAGTGGGACAGAAATGCCCAAGAGGAAATTAAGATAACAGGTTTGGCAAGGAGAATAATCTTACAAAAATTAGTAGCATGTTCACAGAACAATAGAACACCGACAATGTAGAAAATATATTGCATCAACTTCAAATATATTAAGATTCAAGGGATAAGCTTGAAGTGAAATAGTACAAGAACAACTGTTACACAAAGCGTCCCACTCACCTCAATGCATGAAATAGCTGCTTCCCTAACACTGGGATTGGGGTCATTCAACATTTGCAAAATCTGAAATTTGGTAGAAAGAAAATTAGGTGACGGAGAGGAGGAAGTGAATATAAAGGAATAACTTCAACTAACAAAAGATGAAAGTCTGTGTAATATTAGGAATATCTATAAATAACCTACAGAAGGAAGAATAGCACGCTGCAGCGGTAGCTCTGTTGATGCAAACAGCCCAATGGCTGATGTTACAGTCCGCGCAAACTCTTCTCGAACTCTCCAGCTTTTGTGAGTCCAAGCATAAACCCCTGCTCTTTCAACAATAAGAGTCGGTGATGAAACCTGCAGCAGCACCAGAAATAAGCATTCATAAGCGTCTCTATTGGTTGTTTTTCTTAGTTCTTCCAATGGTTTTCTTCTCTTTCTTTTAAAGCTTGGGCGAAACCAGATATTCTTTCAGAGGCAGATGAGTGTACAAAACAGAGAAACAAACAAGCTTACAGGTATGACCTGCAAAAGGAACTAAGGGAAAACCAAATAACTTGTCCTATTCCTTGGCACCCCAAGACTGTGATATCGGTAAGAAGTGAAGCTACAAGTAGCGACAAGGATTTAACCATAGGGAGAAAAAAAGGTGAGGGGCAACAGTTTCTGCAATAAAATCAACCCTGGCATAACTACATAAATCCTAGAATCTTTGTAACCAGGACCCTTCACTTTTTCCAAAGTACCCGTGTCCACATGACGAGACATGGATGCAGGAGTGGTTATGGGTGTGGCTACTTTACACTACATGAGATAACAAGATGGATAGCTCAAATGGATGATTAAAATAATAGTACAAGCAAAACAGTCAAAATCCGTAGATAATGTCAGTTCATACACGGGGATGACACCTATCCTATACTACCGCAGTTGTGTGTGTGTCACCAATTAACTAAGGAAACAGTGAACACAATTGCTAGAGTCAATGAGCTAAAAGTTATGTTGCAACAAACCTATGTAGGAAACATATAGATACAGCACCCATTGTCCAAATGCAAAAATTCGAGCTTACAAGTGGCTCTCGTTAACTTCCCCAGTAATTCTCCAAGAATGTAGGAGTCTTGAGCAAGTGGTATTAGAGCCTATCAAGGAAGTTTACATCCAGATAAGTTGCCATGGGAACCCTATTTTGAAACCAAGAATGGTGGTGAAATATTGTTATTGCATCCCACATTAAGCGTGAAAGTTTGGGACATGAAAACTATTACAGATACAATGGAGCGAGGGGTTGGCAACAGTTAATTCCTAGTACAATGTTTACTAGGGGTGTTGAGCTCCATTAGCTGCTAGTTTCAGAGGCTATAGCTAGCATCCATTCTTGTGGTGGTTTCATTTGAGATTTCATTATCTTTTTTCTTGAGTTTCTGCTTTTCCCTTTCTTTCTTTCTTTCCTCCTGATGGATACCTTGTCCTCCTGCTTTGTAACGTTTCCTCTTTCCAACAAGTTCTTCTTTCGTCCAACAAAAAGAACAAGAGGTCTGCATGGACATCAACTTTAGTGTTTTCCCCGCAAACTGCATCCTTTTTGGCATAAAGTGATAGAGATTAATAGCATTAGAGTGAGTGAGATGCTCACGCAGCAAGTAACCCATTACGGTAGGTGGAAGTTTATGCATTCATTTGGTGCTACCCTTTGTCCTTACCTTTCATGGCGTTAGTGACACTAGCATCTGTTTTGAAGGAATGATTTAGTGGGAGAGGATTTTTTATACTTGTTTCTCCTCACCCTATTTCGACTATCCTCCTAGTTAGGCTCCTATCTCATCATTCCTATCTGGAAGGAATCTTTCCTTTCTTGGTATTAAACTTAGTAATTTAAATGATCAGGAGCTGAAGAGCCTTTGCTGCATGACCGAATGGTTAATGTGTGTCTCCCACGTTTCTGATCTTCAGTCTTGGATAGAGGTTCAGAGTTATTTACTTGCTGGTCTTCCTTTCTCATTTGAGACGGTCCTATAACAAGACACCCTTTTCACTGTCCTCTCCTCGATGATATTAGAAAGTAAAAGCCCCATTCAAATTAGAGCCTTCATTTGAACCTTCATTTTAATAATCTCAGCACTACTAGCATGTATCAAGGCTTTAGGTGTCATGTAAGATATCCCGTGAATCTCGTGATTATTTATCCTTGCATCATGGGGTGCCAATCTGTCTGGGGTGGTTGGGGTAGCTTATGATAACCACTTAACCATGGTTTTATCTTGGCCTTTCTCCATATCGAGTTAAGGGTTTTGGTAGGTGAAGTGAGGCTGGCTGTTAAGGGAATGCAGTATGTTTACGTATCTTTGGTGCCTGCAAAGTCTTGAGACTGAGAGGAACTCTAGAAGTTTCAAGGATAAACTAATGAAGTCATGCATTTGGTTTCTCTCAATGATTTGGCCCTAACAGCTTTTTGAGGAATGGGAATCTTAGAGATTCCAAGGGATTGGCTGCTTTAATTCTTAGCTTTAGACTTTGGCTTTGAATTTTGTCTTTGTTCAAAAGGCTGGTCGTCTCTTTTATTCCATTGTGCCTTTCCTTGATAATTGTATTTTTTTATTTTCCCTATATTTATTAAGAAAAAAGGACAGAAAGTTGCCTTCTCCTAAGCCTCTAGTATAGTTCCTCAAGTACAGTGTGATATATATTTCTCAACATGGCAATGATGATTAACAGTTGAGAATATATTCAAAGAATAAAGCATTAAGAACCATACCCTTTATGGTTACCTATAATGATCAATCTTTACTTGTGAGATGAATGAATCTAAAACACTGAATGTTAAAGCAGCAGACGATTCAGAATGGTATATTGACAAAAGAAAAGTGATGCAGCAAAGCAAGGAGCGCAGTGAAGTTCTTAAAACCCTAATCCAGTACTACAATGTAAATGGTAGGTGCAACTAGTTTTAATATAATGCAAGCAAGGGCATCCAACTTTTTAGCTAATGAGGGTAGGCTTGGGCATATAGCCATTCCACCTTGTACTGTATTCTCACAACTAGGATCTTTTCTGATAATTTTATTTTAGGAGTAGTAGCTTCCTCGGAGCCTAGACATACAGTGTGATGTTCAAAATAATTAAAAAATAAGTAACACAAATTTGTGTTCAGTCATTTTATGAATGCCTCCCCCCCCCCCAAACAATGCACACCATAAGCAAGGTGAACAGGAAGGAACAGATCAGATCTAATGCATAACTTTTAACATGATTATTGCAATCTATCGTTCCAACTTCCAACATGATAATCTTTCACTCTAGTTGAATGTGCAAAACCCTATCCCGATTCTGTAAACAAGATGTGAAGTGTGTTCTTCTTCCTCTTCCTTCTCCTTCCTATTACTTAGGGGAGTGACATGTGATCTACCTCCCCTCCCCTCTAAATGTCAGGCTTTAACTAAAGTCTGCCCCAAACCATGGCAGGCTTTTAATTTAACTTTCACAGGCAAGTGATAGGTGGTAACGAAATATCAAAACAAACAAATGCAGCAAAAGAATCAAAAAGCCAGATCAAATACATCTGACATCTAGATACACAAACATAGGGGGTCACCAACTCTTTCCCTAGGCGATTTGAATCATATCATAACTAAAATTCATACATATTCCTGGGATATTTCCTTCGCAAAATAGTTAAACCTGAAATGTTTTAAGCTTCCGAAAAGTTATTAACTCAGCAATCCACCAGATTCATTGCACTTTCTAGTAAGTAAAGCTATATTTGTGTTTCAAAACCAAAAAAGAAAAAAAATCCCCAACTGTATATTATCATCTGCAGTTTCTGTATCGACATTTTCATTCGGATCAAATTCATTTAACTAAAAGATCAACTGTATATTCACACACAGTGTTAGAAGACAGACCTGCATGAGAGTGATCAGGAGACGTCTAGCAGCATCACGAACAGGTTGCTTCGCATCGCCAAGCCGCTCCACAGTAGCCGGAACAAGCGCATTGAAATGAAGCTTCAAGGGCTCACCGGAGAGAACCGCGGCGGAGTCAAGCGCTTGCAAACCGCCTTGAGAAACCCTAAAATTATTGTCTTTTAAGAGATCTAAGCAACAATCGACAAGTGAAGTAACCTCGGAAGACGATAAGCTCCTCCTGGAAGCTTCTAGAAGTTGGTGTAGCCGCTCGACGCCGGCCATTCGTTCCTTAGTGTCCTTAGAACGCGCCATTTCCAGCGCCTCCTCCATGGATGGCGGTGGATGGGTAGATGACGGAAGACGTTAGATCTGGTGAAGTGAGGGTTAGATCTGTGGGTTGGGTGGTTGTTAATTTTGTGAGGAGAATGAAATGTTGTTTAGGGAAGGGTGTAAAATTTGACGGAACTGCTGGTGGAGCAGTGACAGATACACTGAAAAGTGTGTGTGTGTCTGTGTGTGTGTGTGTGTGTGTGTGTGTGTGTGTGTGTGTGTGTGTGTGTGGCTTTGCTAGATTGACGGACAGGATGATGTATCAGTTTGGGTTGACGATATTTGAAAAAAAAAAAATGAAAATTCGATTTACAGTTCTTGACCATCCTGTAAATTCTGTAATAACATAGGAGTAGTAACTAGTAAGTGACTTTGGAGGTGTAGCTTTCCAGCCCGTTGTGCATACTCGTCCTTCCACTTTAAATGTTTGCGTATTCAATCCCTTGACTTTTGAAATTGGTACTATATGCCTGTTGAAACTTTGTTTGTTGTCATTTATGGTCCTTTCGTAATTCAATAGCTAGAGTATAAGGTTCACATAGCCTTAATAAAATAAGTAAACAAAATAGAAACAAAATCACCCTATACTCCCTCCGACCCACAATAATATGTAAAAAAATATATTTTGGGCGTCCCACAATAATTTGCAAAGTCTCAAAATGAAAAATGGGACCCAACCATCTACACTCACAACACATCAACTTTTTCACCTTTTACCTTAATTCTTGTGCCAATAATTTTTTTGCATATTTCTCCGGAACGGAGGGAGTATATATTCAGTTAACTCATTAAAAAAGCTTCCTTCCTTCGTTTTTTGGTTATACACAAAATTACCCTTTTTTTAAGAACAATAGGAAAAAATACTTTTTAAGAAAAATCTTCAATTTGAATTAAAATTCAAGTTGATGAATTAAAAAAAAAACTCCACGTATGAACTACGACATCTAACCTTGTAAAATTAGTTATTTTAAATTGTTAATTGGAGATTGCAATGCTATAAATTTTGATTTTGTCATATGAAAAAATCATAGTGCTTACTCTTTTTATAAGGTCAATTATAATATACTCCCTCCGTCCCACTATACTTGACACTTCTTTTCATTTTAGGCCGTCCCACTTCACTTGACACCTTCCAAAAATAACCTAGTTTTTATATTTTTATATTAGATGAACCCCACCACTAATTCTCTCTCTTCATTTTCCACCACTCAATTTATTCAACCAACACCACTATTTACCCCACTCATTCTCTCTCTTCATTTTCTACCACACATTTTCTTTATTTAATTATTTCTTCTTAGTTCCCGTGCCCACTCCTTGGGTGTCAACTATAGTGGGACGGAGGGAGTATTCTTTTGAACAAGGGTCAATTATAATTTAATTATCCCCAAATAACATGTTTATTTATTGTACTCCCACAATTACTATTTATGTATTTAAATATATAATATTTTTGGACCAAATTTCAAGATAAATAATAACGAAAAATTTCCAAGGACCCTTATGTTCAGATATTATTCCTTTTTAAAACACACACATCCATTATCTCCCTTCTCTCTCTAAAACCTTCATGTTTTCTATCTCTCTCTCTCTCTCTCTCTAAAACCCTAGATCTAAATCTAGGGGTGTGCACGGGCCTAAAGCCCGCGGACTTTGACAAAGTTCGGTATGGGCTCATTTAGTTGCGGGCTTCAATTTCGAGAGCCCAACATAGCGGGCTTCATTCGGGCTCAAATTAACGGGCTTTTGCGGCTTTAAACGAGCATTGAGCGGGCTCGAGCTTGACGAGCTTACAAATTAGATGTTGTAAGTCAAATGATTATCGTCTTTGCCGGAATTCACTCGAAAATCTGGTTTCTCACAGTCAGCAGGTTAGTGTTGTGTTTTCCTACGAAATTGATACCCACTTTTATCACACCTAATTTCCTAATTTGTGTACGTATAATTGTTCAGTTAGTACCTCAAATAGTTAAAATTGTTCACTTGTATCGATCAAGTTGAAAATTTTCTGCAACTATTAGTTTCCTTGCACAGTAGTTGTTTGGCCATTATATGTTATTTAGCATTATGCATTTCATTAGCACTATGAAACAGAATCATGAATAAGCATCTAGATAGTACATTGATCCAGTTGAAATATCTGATTTATTAGCCTCTGTTGTTACAACTACTAGTCCATGCATTATAGGAGTTTTGAGTCTTTTGGCTTTGTGAGTGTTAAATTTATTATATATATATATATATATATATATATATATAAATTACAAAATGACGTAGCTTTGAAAGAGACGGGTCGGGCCCTAACGGACTGTAGAACAATAAGAGCCCGATCTCAGTCCGAGCCCGCGGGCCTTCAAGCTGTCAAGCCCAGTAGGGTTGAAAACATTGCGGGCGCGGGCCTTGCGGGCCGGGGTTTTGCGGGCTTTGCGGGCCGATGGGCGGGTTTGCACACCCCTACCTAAACCCTAGGACGCCATCCTTCTTATCCTTTTCCGACCGACGTCGTCTCCATCTTCGACACTGATCTCCGATGACCTTCCTCGTCTCTGATCTACTCCCTCCAAAGCAGCGCCTCGTCCGCACAAATCTGACATTGTCGTATCTACTTGGCCTTCAGATCTGAGACATCGATGTGTCTACTTGCCCTCGTCTCCGGCGATATGCTCTTTCTCTGGCAACTTCATCCTTTTCCATCGCCAGAGCTCGGAGTCCCCCTGTTGTATTTGTAGATTTACGATGTCTTCTCATTCATCTTTATCGGATATGTCCAGATCTGGACTATTTAAAGCTCGATCAGTCCCCTGACCATCTCCCTCACATCTTTAGCATATCCCTCCCCCCTCAGATCTGGTAACTAACGAGCATGATGATCAATATATGCTCTGAAGTATTTACGTTGTGTTTGTACATATTATTTTGGTATTTTTTTCTGATGTTGATTTCTTGTTGACTATAAGCTATTAACATGTGGTCTTTTGTTGTTATTGAAGAAATAAAACAACTAGATTCATTTCTTCCCGCATACATGCATACATTCAGGCGATTTATGATAGCATTGCATAAAAGTGAAACTTTTTAACCTTTTACGCCCATTCGTGAATAAATGCCTCTTTTTAGTAAATGTAGAAGCATTTTTCATGGTGACCAAATGATAGTAAACCATGCGTATGGGTATGCATCTCTAGATGGTTTTGGTTCTATTCGCATGGATTTTTTTCGGAAGAATAAATATTCAATATTATATAACTGTCTAGGTGTGAAATACTCCCTCCATCCCGGTCCAAGCTTCACTTTTTGCCATTTTGGGTGTCCCGTTAAAAGCTTCACCTTTCCTTTTTTGGCAAAGAATCTTTATTATTTTCTTCACTCATTCTCTCTCCTAATTAACTATTACACTCACAACACTTTTCAAATTTACTATTTTCTCCACTAATTCTCTCTCCTAATTCAATATTACACTCACAACATTTTTTATTCTCACCCATTTCCTTAATTTGCGTTATTTGAAAAAAGTGGGAAGCATGGGCTGGAACGGAGGGAGTATATAAGTTGAATCACATTTGTAGTGGTTTGATTTCAATTAATTACCCCATCCGTCCCAAAAGGAATGTACGAAAAATATTAATTTCATTTACTCCCTCAAACATTTTTTTTTTAATATAAATGTGAAAAAAGGAAAAAAATAAATAAAGGTTTCTCATAGTTGAATTATAAGAGGTGATTTGGTCTTATACTTCAGCTATAAAAATTGTAATATGTAATTTATCAGTCTATTTCATGGCTATTACTGTCATTTTGTTATTTTTTGTTGAAAAAATTGTCTTATAACTGACTTATAAGAAGTGAATTAGTCTTATTCTTCAGATATAAGAGTTATATTATGTAAATTATAAGTTTAATTTGTGGTTGTTATTGTTTTTTTTTAAATAATTGTATAATAGCTGAATTAAAAGAGGTGAATTGATTTTATACTTCAGCTATAAGGGTTGTATCAAAAGTGAGATGTCAATTCCGTAAATAAGTAACTTAACTGGACTGGTGACATATATGTAAATAAGTGATTTTGCTATAGCTTAATAATGTGAAAATTGAAAAAAATAAAAATCAACTTTTATAACTCAATTATATTTATAACTCAATTATAAGAGATAAGGGATGTCTGTTGTGAGATTTTTAAAATTGTGTATCAGAATTAAAATCTCTCACAAAGAACCCTAAAGAAAGTTGCTCAAATCATAAACACAATAGCAATTCAGGCAAATTGCATTTTAGTTATCTGAGTTTGTCGAGATGTTTCAATTTGTTATCGAATTTGTATTTGTTACAAGATGGTTATTGAGGTTGTCTTTTTGTTGCAATCAGGTGTAATTTTTTATAAATCTTTAAAAATCTAACGAAAAGCATAATATGTGTCGCTCACGTGAGTTACTTAGGGGTATTTTGATCTTTTTATATTAATCTATTAAATATTATATCAAATTTAAACTAATTAATTATAAAATAGTAGATTAATTAAATAACAAAAACTAGTTTTTAATTGATTCAACCTCTAACCTCTTTCTTCATCATCCATTCATCCCGACCACCCCTCTACTTCTGACTAGTCACCACCCTTCCCCTTCCCCTCCCCCTCCTACTTCCATCTCCTTCCACACAGCAACGACCTCGCCTTCCCACATCAAAGCGTAGTCACCATCCAGATTTTAGGCAATCGACTCCCTCTCACTTGCTGAAAATCTTTCATCTTCGTTGAATGGTCGCCGTTAACAATGCTTCAAATATGTGAGGACGAAATTTATACATTTCATCATTTTCTTCCTAATCGCGATCTCAGAATGCTCCACGAATTCCACATTTGAGTTTTCATACTTTTGAAACCAAAATGAAGTTCATCTTGCATCAATTGAGGGAGAATTATCAACCGATGAAACTATAGGAACTGCATTGGAAGGTGAAGAATCAATGAAATTTGAAGGTTTAGGAAATGGGTCTGATGATTATGATGTATATGATCTTGTTTGATTGTAAGATGTAGGTTTTCTTTTACGAAATGAATCGAGAAAGTAGGTATTGATGATTCCATGAATTGGGGGTTTTGGGGGAAGGATTGAATTGGGATATGAAGTTTGGTTGATGGGGTTTGGTTCTGAATTTAGAGTGAGAAAGTAAGAAAGAAACTGATTGAGTGAGGATTGTTTTTATGTTCTTTAATGGAGGAAAATCGATAAAGAAGTTGGCTGTCTAATAACGAATTTGGTTTGTTTATTTTGAGGATTGAAATGGGTGGTTATGGTAGTGGTGCGGTTGCAGCGTTGTTGCAGTTCAAGATTTCTATAGCTGAATAAAAAGACCAAAATATTCCTAATTAACTCACGTGAGCGGCACATATTATGTTTTTCGTTAGATTTTTAACGGTTTATCCAAAATTACACCTGATTACAACAAAAAGACAAACTCAATAACCAATTTATAACAAATGCTAATTCGATAATCAATTAAAACATCTCGACAAATTCAGGTACCAGAATACAATTTGCCCTAGCCATTCATCCATAATAATAGAATAGAATATGCCCCCCCCCCCTCTCCCCCTCTTCACCAAACTCTTATTACAACATAGAAACTGTCGGCAAAATTTGTTTGGTGTTGTCTTATTATAGTTCCTTCTTTAATTAATTAACTATTATACCAATCAATTGTCAATTTGCCACCATGCTCAAATGAATGAGACTTAGATTATTATCCCTTGGTCACATCTTGTCTTTAACACACAATACATGAAGTCAAAATCAGTGACAAAACCTTAACAACCGCCGCTTTACTTTACTCCCTCCTTCCTATTCTACTTATAACAATTTGTCATTTTATAACAATTTATCATTTTAAATGTTTTATTTAACTTGATAAATATCAAAATAGCAAATTTATATTATTTTTATATTTCATAAAATTCACTTATCATACTTACAACAACAGAAATCTTCTTACTATTCATTCTGCTCATTTTCTCTTCTATTTTATTTTCATACTCACAATAACTACTCTTCTACTCAGTAGCGAAGCCACATTGATTTAAGGGGATCGAATATTTTTGAATTTGTCAAATTTAGCACTATTAATTTATGAGAAATGACATTTTTTTTTTATACATTTTAACCCCTTTAATTTTTAGAAAAACTAAATTATTATTTTGACCACATTGCATACTAAATTTGTATACATCAATTATATTAATTATCCCAAAACAATCTCGACCCCCTCTACAAAATTTTCTGGCTTCGCCACTGCCACTGGCTCTACTCATTCTCTTTTATTTTATTATATTAATATTTCTTAATATTCGTGCCAAAAAAAAATTAAAGTCAAATGAGACGGAGGGAGCATATTTTTTCTGCTTTACCTATACCAAAATAAGTGTCATATGTCGAATTAAGAAAATAGTGTAATGAAATTTTATCATGATACAACCAATATAGAATAAGTAAAATAAATTTCTTAAAACATTGACAAGTCATCTACAAAGCTTATTATATTATAGGAAAAAGAGAGTATCTTGAAATTCCACAAATTTATGAGAGATTAATCATGTTCATGAAATTCTAAAAGTTGTTGTTGATAATATTATTAATGGTGAATCAATAGGAATTTTTAGAATTTCATGAACATAATTAAATTGTCATATATTTGTGATCAAAGTTCAACAAAAAAATCAAATGGGACAAACATTATGAAACGGAGGGAGTAGGAAAAAGAGAGTATCCTACAACTATCTACAAGCTCACGTGATTGGTCCTTTAAAGGACTTCACATAGCGAAAACTCTTGTAACACAAGGTTGCCTTTTTCTTCCCTCACCTTTTCCAATATATGAAGTATATGGTACAAGTGAATAATGCATAAATGAAATGGCATTTGTTGAAACAAATGAGTGTGAAGAGAAATATTCACAAGACACATGGTCTATTTTCATTAACAATAATGAGTTCCAATGAAAACTGCACTTAGTTAGTCGCAATGTCTTTCAAAGCATCATCTCATGTTAGTTAAATAAGTTTAGGTAAGAGATAAGCTAAGGAAACAAAGATAAGACAGGGGGGTTAACTTCATGACAAAGCCAAGCCACCAACCTCTTTTGAAGATAAAAATGGCAACTTTAACTTTGGCTTCATCATTGCTGGGTGGGTCTACAATTTTTTTAAGCCAAAGTTGTAACTTGCAAGTACAATATATTAATAGAGTTTCACCTTTACAGGTTGGCTCTTGCTTGCATTGAGCTGTAGGAAAGGTTTAAGCATAAGTAAGTAACCACCTGATCAAACAGCTTAGTTTTAGAAAATGTAGCAAAAAAGAGCGCAGATTCGTATAAACCGATGAACAAATAAAATAAAGTTAATACTTAAAAGGATTTCAGAACTAACGTTGATACAATTGATTCTTAAAAAAGCTTACAGTACTCACGTTGAAATTAAAATAATCAGCCAAAGTGTTCTAGCTCAAACGGCATTCGGTAATCTTTTCTATATAAAAGGTCAGGGTTCAATCCCCACCAAAGACACTTGCATCTTGCAATAGCTTCAAGCATTAATTAATAAAAAAACAATTTAAAAATATAATAAAATAAAGTAATCTCAGTGAACTTTCCAGATTAATTTAATAACACGAAGTGTTAAAAAAATAAAATAACTTATAAAGATAAAACCACGAGAAAAAAAAAGGGATGTAAGAAAATGTGAAGGATTGATTAATTACTCGCATGATGAGTGGTGGGAAGCTAATGTACTTTGGCAACATCAATGGCTAATGACTTGCAGCTGCTCCCTGTATTTGGTAACTTTTGTATATATAGGAAAAATGCAGGAGCTAAGGATCACTGTCGTATAGTGCATATGATGAGAATGCCGGTAGAAGTATAACAATTGGTTTTCCGTTGATCTGAAACTCATCCAGTAAAGAAGCCTTTGTTGGTTGTTGACGGCAAGAATAGTTCCCCGTTAAGTCTAGACGCTTGAGTTTTCCTAAATTAACGAAAAAGTACAAGGAGGTCAAGCCAGCAGATTTTCACTCGCATTACATGTATCGATTTATAAGGTAAATCAACCCTATAGTTACCGTTCCCGAATTCACAACATCAATATACATTTAATAGAAACATGATGAATTTTGACCGGCTTTTAATTATTATTAGCCTCAATGTGATAGCTATGAACACACTTAAATTGATTTTTTTCAAAGATTGAAAAAGGCAGATTGCATTTAGAAGATGATAAGACAAAACAACTCTGAAAGCCATACACGAGCAAGCCTTTAGTCGCAAGGAAAAGATGCAGTTATTTCTCACATCCTATCAGAAGTGATGGTAACAACCTTCAGATAACCACCTTGATACATGAAGAAAACACAAAATAATTTTGGAAAGAAAAAGGATTCATTTTGTACGAGTTATATGTTTACTGTTTTCAAAATGGATGCATTAATACAAATGGAATTGCATCTCAGGATGAGGTTCAATCATGAGACACTGAAGATATGACGAGAGATCAAAAAGATGAAATTATATCACAATTAAAATTCTCGAGAGCAACTTAAGCACAGAACATGAGTAGCAATTTGTGTACAAATTAAAATAAGAACGGGAATTCGTACCTTTTGAACCTCTCAAGCAAGAGCTAATAACTGATAGAGATTCAGCAGGCATAAAATTGTATCCTGCATTAACCTCAACTAGTTCTGGAGCCCGTGAAATAAGAGTTGACAAAAAGCTTGCAGTTTCCATCATCCCACGATTCTTGCTATAGAAGAAACATCAGCATGTTAACTTTTCAGCGAAAGCGATAATAGAAAACAAGGAAAGTCCAAGTATCATTTGAACCTCATATTGATACTAACAAGCTTCAAATCTTCAACGATCTCGTCTCGTGCTTTAACAAATCCAGGTGAACCAAGACCAATTCCTTCAATATCTATGTTCTGGATACCCGTGCACAAGAATCTTCCCAAGGCTTTCCCCACCTCGCTGAAGGAAAGCCTTATTAAATTTCAAATATCAAAAGTATGTTACATATAATAGAATTCTACCACCCGAACTAACCTGCCAAGGAAATTATCTGCCACGGACAGAGAATTTAGTGGCTTCTTCAAAGAAGAAAGAACTTCTAAAAGCTCAGTCACTCCCTGACAAGAAAGCTCACACTTCTCCAAATTCAAATCAGCCAAAGGGGAGAGACTTTCAGATTTCTCGGCGAGATATGGGATTAAACTCCTGTTAAACAAGCAACAGATTATGAGTTTTGGCCTGTAAGTCTTTGTTTTTCTCTCTTCCTCTCCTATATATATATATATATATATATATATATATATATATATATATATATATATATTTATATATATATATATATATATATATATATATATATATATATATATATATATATATATATAGGGTGTGGGGTGGGGGGAGGCAAGATGCATTGGAGTATGCAAAACCCATCTCACCTGACTCCATCCTCAATTGGATTGTCGCTTAAATCAATAACTTCCAAGTTTGGCATACGAACCAGAGCATGTCTAAGACAATCTGCATCGTCTTTGCATAGATTATTGCTCCTGCATTTGGATGAACACCATAATCATGAAAAAAAATACCGGATTCCTTCACAGTAATACCCAGGGTATTTACCAATGTGCAACTTACAATGCATAAGTGATACCCTAGGTTCTCAATTAAAGTCTAGTCAGTTTATTGTGTACAGGAAATATATGACCTTGTGAAGAATAGCACAAACACCTTAGATTGAGCACTCGCAGAGATTGCAAAGAGTTGCTTATCCCTAAAGACAACTGGGAAGAGTTTGATGAAGTCCATTTAAAATGAGAGAAGCAGCCAGTAATCTGCAATGTTGTCAATGCAATTTAATCATACAGTAAAAGAGCAAATATAAAATCATGCAATCATACAAGCAGCACCCACATTGTTTTCTGATAGGTCCAGGATGGCTATATTAGATGATGCGTCAAGGAGGGAGTCAAACACCATCTTTGCAAAATTTCGTCGAAGGTGGTTGTCAGAGAAGTTCAACGAAGATATGGACCTGATTCCACAATGCAGATTTTACAAGTCAGAGATGATGCTACATAAACCAGTCAGATTTTGCTCAAAGAGTTCTATTTTCTATTTAGGGATGTTCTAGTAAAAGAGCCTTGTTTAAAAATTAGCTTACAATATTTGTAGCTTCAAAAGGTTGTCCTTTCTATAGATGCAATCAGTAATGCCCTCTCATCCTTAAAATTAAGGGGGCAAACTCCGTTTACATCCATTGTGCTTTCATTTTTACCATTATTATTTTTTCCTTAAAAACACTGTATTAAAGAATTTATCATCCCGCCACCAAAATTTGTGTCCTAATCGCAATTTTGAGGGTGAATTGCTATCTTTTCCAAAGTACAATGTTGTTTTAAAGAAAAATAATACTACCTTTGTCCCATAAAGTTAGTCTCACTTTTTTAGAGATTGATTTGATTAAACTTTGACTAAAGATCTAGGAGAGACTAATTATTGAAATGAAACTCTAAAACTTGTTACTGATACACCATTAAAAGTACTACCAATAACAATTTTAGATTTTCAATAATTATTTTTTTCTAAATCTTTAATCAAAATTCAACCAAATTAATCTCCAAAAAGTGAGACTATATTTATGGGACGGAGGGAGTATAACGGTAAAGGTGAAATACACCTGAAAGTAAAAGAAAATAAAGTTTGGCCAAAATAAGGGTATTAAGGGAAATTACTTTATAATCGCTAAAATGCAGTTTGCTTGAGTAGTTCATGCAATCTGTTATTAGTTCTCACTATTCCTATTAAACGATTAGGCATACAATACAACAAGCTCAAGTTCTGATCGGCACCACACACCTCATTAAAGAACTGGGGTAGTCAAACCTCCTTCCTTTCCCTAGCAGTATCTGGATCAAGTCCATTCTTATTGTATGGCTCCTTCCTTTCCCAACTAATATTACTAGTGCTGACTATTCCAGTCGTGTTTGATAAATAAATGCACCAGGTTTACAGAGGTTTAGAAACTATTATTATCAGGGAAAATCCTATAATGGAATTATTTCTCTGTAAGAAAAACTTATATAAATGCGAAGAGATGATTACAGAAGACAGTCAAAAAGTCCATCTAAAGAAAGACAAAATCTAAACAAAAAAATGGAAGCCAACAATTGAGAAAACTTAAGAAACTAAAGAACTCCAATCTTTTTGCCAAAGTGCCCTTCCAGATGCCCAGAGAGACATGATAAACACCAACTTCAACCCAAATGGAATCCAAACATTAATCTTGCTTTATGAGAAAATAAAATGTAATTTTGTTTTGGGACAAGCAATTAATGAATCATTCAGCAAGATGTCATTGCTCGTCTCTGTAATGGGTAAGAGTACATGAAACAGTTCAGTTAGCAACCATCATATATTCCAATTAATCACTTCTCATTCAATTATTCTAATCTCAAAGGACACTGTTGGAATCTTCTGTAACAGTTCAATTGCCAAGTGTGCAGCAATGTAGTGAATGACCAATACATCATTCAACACCATTGAGCAATAACGAAAACAAAAGTTGAAATAGGATAATTCCTAAACTAAAAATAAATAAATTACAAACCTTGCTGAAGATAAGAATGGTGCTATTCCATCAGGCAAGGACGAACTGCCTTCAAGAAAGCTTGATGTCTTTATTGAGAAGTTCTTTATCCCATGAGTTTGACCCACCATGTTTAGGGAGTGACATATTGCATTTACAAAGGCTGCAGAAAGCTTGCAATGGACAAATTCAAGTGATTCTATGGTTGCACTGTTCTGGCTTAGAAGTTTGCACAATCCCTCAACCTGTTGAACACACAAAAAAAAAGTTTCATCAGTCCTACGGCAATGTGTAAATATTTCTCCATAAATCATCACAAGTGGGTTGAAGTTTGAACACATCAAGGGTGGGAACACTTTAAAACTATTGATACCATACCATCCTGGTTTTCATCCATCTTGCGTGTGGTTTCATATTATGTGCAATGATTATGCAGCAGGACATCTGTGTTATTACCTACCTACATTTTTGGGTGGGGGATAATATGATCATACCAAAAGAGTAAGCTCCTAACTGTTGATGATGAAGGCCTGCTAAAATATCCTGAGCGGCTTTAAGGACCCTTAAGTGATGCTATTATTTGGAAGAAGGTCGATAAAATAATCATGACTAACAACTTAATAAAGATGAAAAGTTTCAATTACTATGTCTCAAGTCTCAACTCATATTCATTAGTGTTTCGGTGTTAGGTGGGCAAGGAAGAAAACATGTCATTCCATTCTTGTCAGTTCACGATAGTTCGTCCAGGGCACTATTTTTATGAACAGAAAACCTTGTGATGTGGAGAAGCACTGAGCTACCTTGACTACCAAAATAGTAATTGGCTATTTATGATCAGGTGTTTCATGAAAAAGTATCAAATCTGTTTAGGGTTCATAAAGGGGGTCAAGGCAAATGTTCATATTAGAGCTAGAAAAGGAACTAAAATGATTTGGCTATAGTGAGCTCTATGTACAAAGATACGGTTTGATGAAGAACGTCTGTGGGCTTTCCAGATTTTGTCTCTTGGGCTTAGAAAGAATGCAATTCAGATTTCAGATTCAATTACAGGATAAAGTGCAGAGAACGTAGAAAGGAAGGGAAAGAACCTCTATTCATCAATGAAGATCTCACTGGCATCATGCCAAGGGTAAAACATGCATATCACAATTACAAGAATAGCAAATTCACTGGAAGAATTCTGTCCTACAATTACTATTGAGCAAAATTCCAAGAGAAGCTTCTAAATCCACAAATGAAAAGGTACTCGTAGATGAAACATAATAATAAGAGGTTTCTTTGTTCAGATCAAATGTTTTTTTAGCAGTCTTCTGCAAAAAAGATGTAACTTCATAGTATTATCATGCAAGTAGATCAATGATATATGAAGAAGACTAAGCTTACATGCTCCTTGGACTTGATCCAATGCAGTTCCAACCTTTGCAGTCTACAATTCCTTAATAAATGCTGCAAACGGAAAATAGTAAGTGCACAAGTAGTAAACCATTAAAATGTGCAAAAATGTTGCGGAGTTCTATCCTATTTTTCTAATCCAGTTCTTGTCCATCTACATCTTTGATCTTTGTTCCTTCTGAACATAAGTCAGGATAGAAGATTTTCAAGTGATGAGCTGATGGAAATTCATTCATTGTGTTCAGGTTTTTGAGTCAGAAAAGAGGTGCAATGCCTAAAACATCTAATCTAGCTGCTTAAACTCCATAATCCAAGTGGTCAAATTTAGAGACTAGATTTTATCAATCCAATTTTATAAGAAAGGAAAGGCTATCTGCATAGAAATGAAAGGAGAAATTAAAAAAAAACACTTCGCACGCCCTGTGGCTTATTGGTGAAATAAGGTGTTGCAAGCATTCAATAAATAAGCTTCACCGATAAACTCAAAGATATACACAAACAAGAATATGCAGTCAAGAATAGAGAGTTTTATCCAAGTTGCAATCACCTACAATCTATACATACTGCTGTGTTTCGTGTAGTGCTAGAGGACACGATTCAAATGGACAGTGTTTCCTTCACTTTCTTAATTTTTTCTATTTTTGCTTGAAGGTCATTGATAATACGAAATTGTGTGATTAAAGTAATAGACGACAACTCAGTTGACTATAAGAGACAACATCTGCTAGATTTTGTGTTGTTTAATGATCACACCATCAATATCTGATAGCAACCTTATTTTACACAAAATTAACATATTTGTTTAAGCTTGGCCATAGCTTGGCCTCTTTAATAAAAAATGGCGAATCTGAACATTGAATGCAAGATAATCCCTGCAACAATTTGGCAGGGGATCGCTAAGCAGAAATGCTCAGACACCATAAGAAAATTCCTTTTCACTAGCAACACAGACGAAAGAGAAAAGAAAGTTTTGAGATAAAAAAAAGGGAACGGTAACCAAGTTGCAAGTATAAATTGACCAAACTTTGGTACTACATATGGGAGAGCGGCTTACACTAATTTCTGTAACACAGAGCACATTTTGGAGCTTCAGGTATCTGCAGCAAGAAAAATATGCATTAAGAAATACTTCTCCTGATTTACATGCAGTATTACGTAATTAATAGGAAACATGGACATTTACAGTGTATATAGATAAAAGGTATAACTACTTTCTAACACCAGTAATGATACATCCAGAAAAAAGGAGTACGCTGGTATAACACTATTAAACGAAGTAGTACTGAACAAAAGCAACAATCTAACTTTAAATGAAGTGGATTGTAACGTTTCAGATAGGGATACTTCATACATCTTTGGAATAATAGAACGTTGAAATAGACCTTACCTGGCATATCGACCAAACTGTTGGAAATGATATGTTAACTTCAAGTAATGACCCATTGTACTACTCTGGTGTTCGTTGAGACCTATATACTTCACCAATGCATCTGCACATTCCGGAAAATATCTTTATCTTTACAAAATGGTTGTCTGCGAGTAAAGAAAAGGAATCGAGGAATCACGGTAACGTAGAAATGCTGATGCAGCATTAAAATCGAATACGTATGCATTAACAGTTTTTTTACATGCGAAAAAAATTTGCAACAAAAGAGTGTTAGGATCTTTACTGAGAACCTTAGAGCGTGTAGACGGTAGATGCATTCTGGAAGAAAATAATAGTTCAATCATCTAATACTTAAGTATCAATGACAAGTTATCATTACTCAAATAATGGCACAGCTTATTAATTTGTTGCTGCCATATTTTTAGGAGGTTCAAGTAACAGATTAGATTAGACTAGTACCAGCAACATAGATATGTGGGTAACTGGGCACTGATAAAGATGGTATCTACATGTCACATTAACTCCACAGATAATGCTAATGTTATTTTCCTTCTCACACCCTCTTCTTTTCTCTTTCTATTCATTTTAAATTCGATATTATAAGCCTCCACAACAACGGAGAGGCAGAAAAACCCTAAACAAGATATAACATATAGTTGCAAAAGAGGGCCCGGCCAACATTTGAACTTATACAGTTGACAGGTGATTAAAGGATAATAGTCTAGTACTCCCTCCCCAAACAAAGAGTCCCATATCCTATTTTAGGGTGCCCCCCCTCCCACATATTATTATTTAAAATAATAATATAAAGAAATAAAATCACAAGAGATAAATATAAATAGAAAATGAAAAGAATGACAAACTGATGGAGAGGAAGTCCATCAATCAAAAGAAACAAAAAAATTACAAAAAGCCTTGACGAAGCAACAAAAGCGATCCGAAAGCGGAATCCCTCAGAAAGCTCCAATAGCATAAAAAAAATAGAG
This sequence comes from Adenophora triphylla var. japonica, assembly GCA_022495995.1. Taxonomy (NCBI): domain Eukaryota; kingdom Viridiplantae; phylum Streptophyta; class Magnoliopsida; order Asterales; family Campanulaceae; genus Adenophora; species Adenophora triphylla. The sequence goes on along the minus strand of JAFEMH010008272.1, from coordinate 12,438 downwards.
ATGAAAAACAAACAACTCTATCCCAAAGCAAGGACCTCGGCTGGACTGTTTTTCCAAACCAATTGTCATTGATACCCTTTTCAATTGTGAGATAGAAAACAATGGGCACCATTGATTTTATACTAAATGATAATCCGAGTACATTGAGGGAATTCAAATGCTTTATTAGAATCCTGGTAAAGTCAACAGCGGACACTTACTGTTGAATGGAGAAAGTATAATATAGCAAACATGATGTATGATGAATGACCAAAAAATGAGCAGAAAGGGCACTAAATTGTGATAATGGCCCTGGAATAGAAGTATCAGACAAGTAAAGTGCACTTCTAAGCAATGGAACATTGTAACCATAGAAACATTTTTACGCAGAAGATATTCCAATGAGAGTACAGACTAACCTGGAATCTGAACATCACCAAGATAGCCTTCAAAAGATGGAACTGAGAGTATTTCTGCTCCAGCACTTAGGCAACTGTTTTAAGTCAAAATAATTAGAGGTGCTAAGACAAGATTTTTTTTGATGATACAGAGAATAGACTCGTAGATATGTCAATCTAATCAAACAGCATACTTCTGCAAATGTGCTTCCCAATACATTTGCTGCCAATCATTTAACAATTCGTCATCGACGACATCTTCTCTTGGCCATCTTGACTCATACAGTGCCTTCCAAACTGTTTCAAAGTTTTCAAATCTGCAAAATGATTAGTTTCACAGCAAGACTCATCTGAATGATGTAACCGGAACATTAAGATCCCAACAATTTCGCATTGAATCATACTCTTTCAAACCTTTTTCGCTTTTCGATTCCCCGAAATATCACATTCATGATCATCACAGCCTTTGCATGGCCTGCAAATATGATAATATATTTCCATAAATAGAAAACATTCTTGCTTCCTCAATAGTCTTCGTCAGTTGTCACGGTGGATGACAGTTACAGTAATAAATTACAAAGTAAAATTGATTGGAAAATGGGAATTAACAACTAGGCATAAGTTATAGTTAATTCTTGAAGACTGGTTCCAAAATTTTGAAATTAGGAATGCAGCTGCCATCCGGGGTTTTCAGTCCATTTCGGATTAAAAAAAATATACGCTTTGCAAGTATCAAAGGTATTTCTTTATAGTCATTTGTATTGATTAGTGGGATGGCTAATCAAATTGCTTAAATGCCATGGATAAAATATACCTAGACATGCTAAATAAAGCAGATGTACTCAGTTTAAGAGGATAAATAGGGGCGTAATAATTGTTTAATTTTTCTTCAGAAGAAAAAGGGACGGAGGGAATATTTTGTAACAGCCTGGGGTGTGCAATTAACTTAGTGTTACATTTTTTATCTTCAGAATGTTGGGATTGGAGTCCTAAACTATGAGGAAAAGGAGTCTAAGTCGGAGGAGTTGGTGAGATCAAGAAGGAAAATCCGGAGGAGTTTCTGTTGCACTGGGCGACCGCCCATGGTGGTGGTGGGCGACCGCCCACATAGACAGTAGCATGGCTCGTGGGAATTTCTTCATGGGCGACCGCCCATGGTGGTGGTGGGCGACCGCCCACGTGTCGAGAGGATTTTTACGGCAGATTTTGTTTCCTATTTTGATTCAAACTCTTCTTAATTTGATTTAGGGTTTCCTTGTACTACTATATAAGCATAGATACGACCTAGAACACATTGTAGTTGTAGTAGCAACATATTAGAAGGTGTCTAATACAATATTGGCTTGGCAATTGCCCCCGGACGTAGTTCATGTGTTGAATGAACCGGGTAAACAATTTCTTGTGTTCTTGTGTGTGTGATTCTTCCATTATTGTGCTTGTGGGTATTTTGTTCTTTGTCTAGATTGCAACGGGGTACCACCAAATTCACAACAACTGGTATCAAAGCTTTGGTTCAGAGGATTCAAAGTTTTTCATTAGTTGATTAATTTTGAATCACGTTCTTGGGGACTTTGGTGAAGCAATCGGATGAAGAACTCAATCGAGAAATTCAACGGTGTGAATTTCACGTTCTGGAGGACAAGGGTTGAAGATTACCTTTATTGTAAGGATCTTCATAAACCCTTAAAGGAGAAACCCGAAGACATGTCACAAGGGGATTGGGAGACGTTAGATCGGAAGGCGTTAGGAGCGGTGAGGTGCGCTCTAACCGACGACGTTGCACGGAACGCTATGGAGGCCAAGACAACGGTGGAGTTGCTCTGGCCACATCGAGGCATGTATGAGAAGCCGTCCCAATATCAATAAGGTGCGCTTGATAAAGAGGTTTGCGAATGCGAAGATGTCGGAAGGGGCGAGCGGCCAGCAAGTCATGCTCGAGCGGTTTGAAAGGTATGGTGGACCAATTGAAAAGTGTTGATATTACTTTCTCCGATGAAGTGCTAGCATGTTTTCTACTAAAATCATTGCACGATAGTTGGGAGGTAAGCTGTCACAACGATTAGTACGTCGAAAACGGCATTGGTGTATACGGAGGTTAGAGATCTCATCCTTGAGAGAGAGTTGAGAAGGAAAGAGAAAAGGGGAGAATCTTAGTAGATGGGCTGCACTTAGGGTGGAGAGAAATAGGGAAGAGGAGGACCGAAAAAGGGAAGAAGGTCGAAGTCTTACAATTGTGGCGAATTAGGTCATATCAATTATGATTGTCAGGCAAAGATGGTAGTGCGCGCGTGGTGGATGATGGTGGGGATGTATTAATCTAGGAGAGGAGCGATCGGGTGAAGATTGGGAGTTGGAATTACGGAGCCTTAACGTAAATGCTTTAGTGGGGAATGCGAGAATCAATGGAAGCGGTATAAAGCGGAGATTTTGGGGTTATCTATCTTGGTGATGGTCGACCATTGAAGATCGAAAGGTAAGGGGATGTGATGATGAAGGCGCTAGCAGGGTACATTTGTTTACTGACTACACAATGTGATGCGTATTCGAATTTGAGGAGAAGAGTGATTTACGTGGAGCAACTTGACGGTGAGGGGTATGGTGTGACCTTCGTTGGTGGGTCTTGGGAAGTCGCAAGGGGCTAAGGTGATAGCTCGTAGGGTTAAGGGGAAGATGTTGTACTACCTACAATGTCGATATTTGTTAGGTGGGAGCAAGAGGCTAAAGAAGCGGCCTATTGGTGTAGAAAGGAGAGACATCAATAAACGGTATGTTAGGGGGAGAAGGACCTGAAAGTTGATCAACGCGGTGTGGAAGTCCAAGTGCCACTAACAGAGCGTATTCGGACGAAGAAGACGATGCAAGAAAGCGAGGTACGTCGAGTTTCAAGGGAAGCATTGCGAGGAAGGTGGAGTGCGGAGGAGAAGGCGAAGTTAGACTTGCGGGGAGAAATCAAGGTAGAAGGCGATTTGGGGAGGCAAGAACTATCTAACACGGAGAGGTTGAAACGTCGCTTGGTTTCGGCTCGCCTTAGTACTTGAGCAGGAGGCTCGGTAGTGTCGAAGCTTGATATGGGGAAATGTGTTCGAAGGTCATTACTCCGTGGTGGGAGTTGATGGGTGTTTCTATGCTTGTCAGTTTAGTCTCCGGTGGGAGATTGTTGGGATTGGAGTCCTAAACTATGAGGAAAAGGAGTCTAAGTCGGAGGAGTTGGTGAGATCAAGAAGGAAAATCCGGAGGAGTTTACATTCTGAGGCGGCCGCGTGGTGGTGGTGGGCGACCGCCAGCGCAGTAGCATGGCTCGTGGGAATTTCTTCGTGGCGACCGCCCGTGGTGAGTGGTGGGCGACCGCACGCGTGTCGAGGAGGATTTTTTGCACGGCAGATTTTGTTTCTATTTTGATTCAAACTCTTCTTAATTTGATTTAGGGTTTCCTTGTGCTTTATAAGCGTAGATACGACCTAGGAACACATTGTAGTTGTAGTGCAACATATTAGAAGGTGTCTAATACAATATTGGCTTGGCAATTGCCCTCGGACGTAGTTCATGTGTTGAATGAACCGGGTAAACAATTTCTTGTGTTCTTGTGTGTGTGATTCTTCCATTATTGTGCTTGTGGGTATTTTGTTCTTTGTCTAGATTGCAACGGGGTACCACCAAATTCACAACACAGAAGAAATAGGATTATTTTCAATACACATATCCATCCATACGAAAGCAAAAAGTAACTAAATAAGCAAACAATAAGAAAGGGATAACCAACAGTTGTTCTTGTAGCTTCTGCAAGGCCAACGGAGGTAAATGTGGCAACAAACAATCAAACAACTCCATAGGAAGTTTGTAAACATAAGGGATAATATCATCACCTGCACACAAACATAAAGCATATATTAGATTGTCAAGAAAATCAACCGCTAATACATTCCTAAATAATACAGTACATACTCTTTAAGATCCCATAAAAAGTAACCTAGATTAACTTTTCGATCAACTTTTTTTCAATATGTAATTTACAGATTTGGAACATCAAATTAACTTAAAGAAGCCAAGCTACAAACTCAAATTCAATAAAAATAACCAGTAGTAAAATATTACCTGCAACAATTTCATCCTTGATTGCTTCCATGGATAAAGTGAATAAAGATGGAACTTCAGGCATTTCTGGCGAATCAAAAACAGTGAGACTGCAACCCTGCGCAACTATCAGATTGAATTTTGAGTTCCTAATAAAATCTCAAATGGAAAAAAAAAAAGTTCAACATATGATCCAAATAAATCCATCTTGATTAATCCAACCAAAAGTTTGTAACTCAAATTCATTATTGAAATATACAACTGCAACTACGTATGAGACGAAGTGAAGAGGGGAAGGAGAAAATGAAACCCTAGAACATACTTACAAGCTTAATCTGGATTCAGATATCGGTTGAATGATTACAAGAAGCGATTTGATTACTAGGTTAAGTTCCGTCAATTCTAATCGCAGCGCTCATCAACAAAAGAATTTGGGGAATTTTTTTATCAAACTGTATCCCGCCAAAAATAAATAAATATCACAAAGCACACTTTGGGTATGGAGACTCTGAAGTCTGAACAACAAGGTTCTAAAAAGGCGAATGTTTAGGCTGATGGCAGGCCAAGCGGGGATTAGTCGAGCAGGCGGGGCTTGCCCAGGCGTTGGAAGAGGCTGCCTAGGCGGGATCTTTTAAGAACACTGAGTCTGAACTCTGAACTGTGAAAATGTGTGATAATAATGTTTCATTAAACCCCCCACATTTAAGTAGATGTGTCTAAATTCCACAATCTACTGAATATTCATATTTAACCCCCATAGTTAGTGGGCTGCCACCTAGCCCTTGGTCCAACTACTAGACTGCCAACCAACAAAAAAATCTAAGCATTCCAATTCTCAGATACAACCCAAAAACTTTTTTTTGAACCTTTTTTCCTTGTATTATTGTGAAGTGTTTTTGTTGAAAATTGAAGTGCTTAAGTCAAGATCAATTCTTATGTCGTCAAAATAAATCGCCCAAATTAAAGGCTCTACCTGTAGTCCATTAAGTCAAGATCAATTCTTACGTCATCAAAATAAATCAGATCAGACGGCCCAATTAATAAAATATTAACTTTACGAGAAGAAAGCACAATAGAATTGGAGGAGTATAATCTGTGAAAACACAATACGAACACCAACCCTAGAATTCATTCCAATTACAAATCTATAATTTGAAAATAAATCTTAGCCCTCTGATCATGACACTGCATAATAATGATCTGGAGCCACTTAAAATAAGTTCAGTGATCTCGTGTTGACCATAGCATAGCATTGCCGCATTCACAAATTAACTGCGTAAACAGAAAGCCTTCGTTTTACGCTCATTAATCATCCATGAAATAAGTATTTCACAGTAGCACAGATTATTTAGCATCCATGAAATAAGTATTTCACTTACTACTGCATAGCTGCATTTGATCAAGGTTATAACATCAAAACAGCACCTATTAGCACCCTTTTGGGGCCTCTCTGCTGCAGTTCTTACCAAAAGGAAATTACAGGATACATTAATTCTTATACTTCTACATAATCTCTCTCAGGTTTATTTTTATAATTATACATCTTTCTTTTCTTAGCTCACATTGTCCATAGCCATAATAGTGCTTAGATTCATCGGGTGCATGTACTCCTCGGAGCCAGTGAAGATAGTTTCAACAATAATCCTATTTGCGCGCTCAGTTGGATGGAACGGATCCCAAAATGCGTATAAATCTCTGTTAGGACAAAGATTTGAAGCGGGGTTACATACTCCAACCCCATTGTAAGGTCCCTGTCCACAACACGCTACCTTTGACGTCACAAATCCTGTTTTAAAACATATAAATCAACCAAGATGTTAGTAATTGACCATATGAAATATCAAAAAAAAAAAAAAAAAAAGTTTAAATTATTTACCAAAGGCTTGGGGATTGCTAATGAAGTCATTCTGCGGGTTTTGTGCATTGACAGCAATGAAAACGTCAGAGCCGACCTTTTTATTAAGGCCTTTGATCATTTGAACGAGTAATGGGTTGTATATGGCTGAAGCCCGTTGAGGCTCCTCGGCACATTGTCCATTAGCACTCCTCGTGGCTAACTGCGATGGAACGCAACCCAATGGTCCAGATCCTGTCACCAAGACCCTCCTAGCTCCCATATCATATAGCTTCTGCATCATTTAATTAAGTCAGTCCAAAAATATGAATTTAAAGAAAATATGTAAATAAATAAATAAATGAAAAATGATACATTTAACGGACCATTAGGACTTTGCGGTATTCGTCAATGAGATAACGGGAGAAATCAGGGAGAGAGAACTGTAGCCTTCTTGCGGTAATGGGTGCGAAGAAGTAGTTGTTGACGTAGTCATTGCCACCGAGTGTGATGAGGACTAGAGCCTGGTTGACTCGCTGAGTTGCCTTTTCTGAACCTATTAAGGCAGCGAGTCGGGCTTTGTACACTTGAAAAAACAGAAATTGCTGTGATATCCTGATTATGTTCGCCTATAACAACAAAATTAAACTTCCAAGTCTTAATCAGGTCATCACGTTTTATTAGATTAAGTCCAAATAAATTTTAGAAAAAAATTGGCATATCCCATTAAAATAAAAAACAGGATTATTATTTATTGTTTACAATATTTTTTAAATACCAAGTTTTTACGCGATTTCAAAATCTTGGATCCTCCCCCCGTAAAAAAACTGTGGTTTACCAAAACGTGACACCCATGATAACGAGGGAAAGGAAATTAAGGTAAAGACACAATGCAAGAAAGATTTGATGTCCATGCAGAAAATAGAATGTATAAAAAGACAGAACATAACCAAGACAACTGACAAGGTACAAACAAGTATGCATGACTTACAAACTGAACTCCAGTGTCATTAAGAATTCCAATTCCGGCTGAAGCAAAGTTTGCCCCGACAAGCAGTTTGTCTCCGTTGAGCTCCGGGTTCAAGTACGGTATCGTCGGCTCGGCTCCCAGCTTTTCACCTAGCCCAAATTAACGCACCATGGTTCAAAATTAGGCAGGCTTAAAGCCGATCCTGGCTCATGTACAGTCGTCGAAGTTTTATAGTAGGTGGGTTATATTTTATTTTATATTAATATGAATTACGAAATATATTTTGTAGTATGAGTGTAAGTGTTAAACTCGATAAATAAGAAAAATGTAAAAAAATATATTTCATATAGAAGGTAAATTGCGACTATGCAATCGAGCTGCGCACATGCCCCGACTTTTAAGCCGAGTATTTTTCATTAGCAAAGGGAAGAACGGCTCAATACTTACTGATGATGTCAGGGATGTTTAAGCCATTAGAAAACCGACCAGTGGCACGATGAGTGGGAAAGTCAATACCGTACGGTGGTGAGTCAGCTCGAGCGGAGGTGACTAAGTAGTTGTTGTTGCCGCTGTCGACGAGTGAGTCACCGAAGACGAAGAAGGCACGAGCCGCCTCGGCTTCCGGCGAAAGTCCGACCAGTAGTAGTAGTGCAATTACAGCTAGTAGTTTATAGAAGAAAAACGTAACGGACAGAGAAGAGTTGGACATTGTATGGTTGTGAGGGGTTTTAGATTGGGAGTGAAGGAAAAAGGAGACAGAAGAGAGGGTTTTATAGAGAATGATCATCTTTGGTTTTTGCACTTTTCATTAATGAAGGTAATTAAGTTTATGTATTAGTAGTAGTAAAAAGTGATGCAGGGTGGTTAGGAAGTAGTACTTTGTAGGATCGTTTCCTATTATCTCCTCCGTCCCAAAATATTTATTGTTTTAAATTTTTCATACATATTAAAAATATAATTAACATATACTAGTATAAAATAAATTAAATTATTCTTAAAAATAATTTAGTTGCCTAAGTAATTAAATACTTTTTGTAATGTTTATTTTATAATCATAAATAAGGATATACTTGATATATAAGGGTTGAAAAATCTTCTATAATACTAAATTGACAAGTATTTTGTGACAAATTTTAGCTTCTTAAATTAAACCCGTAAGTATTATGGGACGGCAGGAGTGCAAGGATAGGGACCTGATGGACCTGATGGTGTGAGTTGGGGTTATGCTAGTGAGTTTGTAAATTGTGCAATTAAGATTAATTTAATAGTTATGGACTTCGCCAATCAACCTAATCATCTCAATTATCACTGTATTGTATCGATGGAGATGTGGCTAAATTTAAAACGCTTACTAAAATGGAACAACAAGCTCGCGAAAGCATTGGCTTTTAATTTGTCCTTTTTCGGGTGGCCAACGTTGGGGAGACAATTAGTCAATTGATTATGTAATGAGAGTCAAATTTGTATTCATTAATTTTGATCAGAGTCATGAACAAGTTTAAACATACTTTTGTGTAAATTAGTCAAACACGCTCTTTAATTGTGTAGATTGTTGGTGAAGACAATTTTACATTTTATTTTTATTTTTTTGAATATCAAATCTCATTTATTGGTTTCGGGCATTAATAGCTAGCCTTATTTGTGTCTAGTACGTTTTGAACATAAACCACCAAGAGGTCCAAGACTCACACAAGACATCTTTTGAACTTAAAAAACGAGTATCAATCATCAACCACTCGCATAAATGAAGAGCTATGTTAATTTTCCACATTCGATTGCAAAATAGAAAGAAAAAGAAAAAAAAACATCCGTCTCAAAATAATTTGTTGCTTAAAATTAAAAATTACACCCATTTTTTTTTAAATCACACTAGTAAAATTGTTATTTCTTTAATTGAAGAGGGGGGGGGGGGTTAAAGAGAGGAGTGCGAAGGGAGGAGGGATCCGAGCAATTACAATTGAATTTTACAGTTATTTGATTTTTTTTGTAAATTGATATATTTAATAGTAACATGAATTACATAATAAATAATATGAGTTGTATTTAAGATGATGCGTGAAAATATTATAATAAAATAAATTATGTAAGTACTGGTAGTTGCAAATAGCTAGGACATGGGAGGCTGGGCGGGATGATAAATGCCGAAAAAATTGCTGCCCCTTTTGGTAAAGTTTTATGCTACAGTCCACCCTAGTAATGAACTGTAGTATATACTGTATTTGGAAAATAAAATCTCATACTACTCCTCGGAATTTGATTTCAAATATTGGGTTAGATCAATATTTGATCAAAAATTAAATGTGATTTCATTTTATATAAATGAAAATAGATTGCATATTTGGAATCTACATTTAGAGTAGATTAATGTGATATATTTATGATGCAGATCGACGGCAGATTTTGAAATTATTATTTACTTATCTTTTATTATTTTTTTTGTATTTTCAAAATTATTATTAGATAGGTAGTATTTTGATGTTTTAGAATAGATTTATGAGATATTTTGTTATTTTTGAGTCCTATTATGTTATATATAGCTTAGGGGTAATTTTGGTATGTTTTGACTTTTTTTTCAAGTCGTAAGAGTCATATAAAATAGGGTCATATGTTAAATCCAAAAATTAGACTTTGATTATATGAAATAGAAAAGAAAAGCTTAGGCTTTCAATTATTGATTCTTATTCTTATCGTTCGGTCATTAATCTCTATCCTTCCAGCTGCATCATTTGGTATCAGAGCTACGGTTCAAATATCAATGACTGAACGAGAACGCGTTGGTCGTGGGGGACGAGGTGGTCGAGGGAGAGGCCGTGCAGCGGAGCCCCAAGAAGATGACCATCATCGCAAATGAGACCTTCGTGCTATTGAGATAGACGAGATACGAAGACAGATTCAAATACTCCAGAGCTGCATGGATCGCGTGGAGCCTCCAGCGAAGATGGGTTTAGATTTGAATAATCCATCCGAGGATATGGAGTATAGAGAGGTGATGGATTCTTCGCCCAAAATCATGAACATCATGACAGGTATGCGGCTGACCCTTCTAGGGATGTCGATGAGAGGATCAAAATTTCGAAGTTCGAAGGTAAGGCATATCCCGATGATTTAATTGATTTTTGGATTGATACTGTTGAGTTTAAAGAGGAGTTTTTTCGAATCTTCAAGTCAAGAAAATATTGTTGATTGGGTCAAAATCGCCTAGGTTTGATGTGTGTCATTGTGACTGTTGTCAAGTGATGTCATCTGATCCTGTTCGTGTTGAAATATTTGATTTTGATTTTTCTCAAAATCAAGTGATGTGAAAGATTGAAGATATCAATTTTGGTCAGCGGTACGATGATCCGTTTGACCCCTTTGATGTTGATTGGTCAAAGTTTTCGGCTTCTTGGTTCTTCAAAAGATTGATTACTGATAAGTTTCTCACTAATGGGTGGACTGATTGGATGGATATTTTGACAAGTAATACTAAATACAAAGTTCAACGATTTAAGGATAAATTTCTAAATGTATTTTCTAAAAGCAACATGTCAAATTCGAGGATGAATTTTTTCTAAGTAAAGGAAAGAATGATGCGGATCGACGGCATGGATTCTTGGAAATATTATTTACTGCATATCTTTTATTATTTTCTTCGTAATTTCGGAATTATTATTAGATAGAGTAGTATTTTACGATGTTTTAGAATAGATTTAGGAGATATTTTGTTATTTTTGGATCCTATTAAGGATTATTATATAGCTTAGGGATAATTTTGGTAAGTTTTGACTTGTTTTCCAAGTCGTAAGAGTCATATAAAAGAGGGTCATATGTTAAATTCGAAAATTAGAGCTTTGATTATATGAAATAGAAAAGAAAAGCTTAGGCTTTCAAATTATTGATTCTTGTTCTTATCGTTCGGTCATTAATCTCTATCCTTCCGTTTGCATCAATTTATTGGTTCTCAAAACCAAATTGAAGTAAATGAGAAATTATTGCTCAAACTATGCCAATTTATAATGAGTTTATGAAAAGTTTTATAAATATGAAAAGTTATATCCCAAATTGCATAAAAAGCGCAGAAGTAGAAGGAGTTATAAGAGCTAATTTCCTTCAAATAGTTAACAATCAAGTCTTTAAATAGTTAACAATCAAGTGTTATCAATCTACCATGCAACATAATGGTCCATTGGGCTAGTCACATATTTGTTTAATTGTACTAGTTTTGAGACTAGCTCAAATCCGAACCATCAGAACACTTTGAGGACACTCTTTACACTTCTGCATCTCAAGAGCCTTAAAGTTTTGTCCAAGGGACGGGTTCATGTTCAGTCTATGAACGCCCGGTGGGGCGTGCCGCAAATTAGATTGAATAGGTATGTGGGGCGTACATATTGTCTTTGAATATGTCTACGATAGGCGGATGTGTCGGGTCGAAAGGACATGGGTCGGTTGAGATGGAGGATCAACGTCTATTCGAATAGGCGTGAGTGGCTCCGCTCAATCCCAGGTGCATTGAAATGGATCGAGATCGGGATGAGATTCAGATTCATGGAATCAAATTATGTCTATTCTTACAAATACCACACAACTCTTAGAAAACTATAAAATGCACTTCCCAGATATGATTTAATTTCATTTCCATTATCAACCCATTAATGAAATCGGTAGTTAGAGAACATATGAAAGCAATCTTCCTCATTTGAGATTAGGAAATTTAAACCTTTTTTAGTTAGTTATTGGTTTTCTTGATTTGAAGTAGCAATCAATAATTAGAAAATTAGTTTTATATTACGAGAGAATTGCCGCTAATCCACCGTAGAAAATGCCGGTTTAGGCAAAAATTGGTACTACAGGAATTGATTATGTTTCACAAAGTCTGGACTTCCTTCCTATTTATTAATAATTTTGTTTTTTGCTTTATTTTTCGTCTCTTCTTCGCTTTCTATTTTCTATATTTCCCATTTTCAAAAAAATAATTTATTTTTGAATTATTTACAATTTGAAATATTTTCAATATACTCCTTTTATAAATATGCTTTTGTACAAACCCGAGTTTCTAAAAAGGTGAGTATAATTATTAATGTAATTTTAAGATCCTTTGTATATTGATGGCATATATGCATGTAACTTAACAATTTCAGTTTTTTTTCTGTTTAAGAGTAGAATAAACATGAAAAGTATATGATTTTCTTCAAATCGGAATATAT